>CM032623.1:38870211-39096840 GCA_019097785.1 Fraxinus excelsior
AGTCAAACAAACCCACACTCACATGCTTCGTAGTACTGGGTCGGCGCGGTACAGGCTGGGACAGCATCTCCCTCAACCCTCTGCCACCTCCCCGTTACCCAGAACCAGGACTCCTTCCATCCCTTTATGGATGAAGGAAGTCCAACTACGAAGGGGGCATGGGAACCCCAGGGGGTGATATAATACCACCCCTTAGAGTCGTATTTTCCCACGACCCTGGCATGGAAGAGGGTCTCGAATACATGAAGGGGCAAGTCCTCGCCTAGGGACACTTCCTTCCAAAGGAAGTAGGTCCCAACGACTTGGCTCCACCCGTTTGGAAGGATTTGGGTGGGGGACAACATAAATGTCCTCAGCACCGCCCTAAAAAAGGGGTGCAGAGGCAGACGCACACCTGCCTTAAGCAGGTATTCGCTAAAAGCCACGCAGTTTGGCCTCGAAAAACAGGCTCTTTCGTGGGGGTCGGGAGCTATTAACTCTACATAGGGGGAATACGGTACAGCTCCCTAAGCTCGGCTGTTTAGCGGAGGTGATATTGGATTGAATCTTGGTTGCCCCCCACCCCACCTCGTAATCTATGGGCTCCTCGGCCATACTGTACCACTCCCCCGAGGCCCCAGATACCGACTCCTCACCACTCCTAGCCACTGTAACGGTCAAAGACGCCTCGACTGACATTATGAACTAAAAAAAAAAACGATAGAAACAACAGCAGAAATGGTATTGAAGGAAGGGAAGGCGACTGAAGCAAGGAAATACCTAAAATGCAAGAAAACACTCGCCGGAAGGTTGCCGGAAGACTGGTTCGCGAAAGTAAAGTGTGAGAATGGCAGGGTCCTGCCTTTTATATACTTATAATGGGCTTAACCCTGACCGTTGGATTATAAGCCTAGTTGATCTGAAGCGTCCACGATTGCATCATTCTGGGCCATGGATCCCAGACGATTCGTACGCCAACGCCTCAGATTGATGCGTGTTCCGCACAAGCGCGTCTTCGCACGTGGATGAATTCCCCAATACCACACGGCCTAATAATTGCCCATGATGACGCCTTAAATGCGGACGGCTGTACGGTACTTGAAAGTCGTTTCGATGCCACAATTAGCATTGGGAATACGCAAGTGTCATGTCAAAGGCGCGAATCTCCAAAGAACTTTAGCCTCGCCAGGGTTGCAGCTTCGCCTCGCCAGGACTGTGGTTTCGCCTCATCAGGGTTGCAGCTTCGCCTCGTCCAGAAGGACTTCAGCCACGCCAGTTCTAATATGAACTCGCCTCGTCCAAAAGGACTTCAGCCACGCCAGTTCTAATATGAACTCGCCTCGTCTAATGGACTTCGGCCTCACCCGTTCTACTATGAATTCGCCTCGGCCTTAAACGATCTTCGGCGTTCGAGGCAACCTTCTTAACCGTTGTACTCTACAATCTCTAACTTCATAGCTGAAAGTCCACGTAAAACATAAATGATTACACATGGACTTGGGGGACTATTGTTACCAGCCATCAACACAACTCCCTTCCCAGACCTTTATAACCAAATGAAGCCCAAGCCTCGTCTTTGAAGATATTGTCATGATGGAAATCTTTAAGAATGATTGATGTGACTCCTGCATAAAGCAACTCTTGCCTTGTCATGTCAATGTAAGAGTATTTAATTGGGTATGTAGATATAGGGGAGAGGACTTGATGGCTAAGATGTGATGCCCGAGCCTGGGAGATGAGGCCACGTGTACATTGATCCGACGATCAATGTTCTATTTGTAACACTATAAATACCCCAGCCATGTAATATAAGAGGATGATGCAAATTTGAGGACAAAAACACACTTAATATCTTAGAACGCACATAAAACAAGAGACCTAAAAAGAAAAAGGCAAATCGGGTTTCTCGTGGCCGGATTCTTACAACGATCACGTTGCATTCCTTCTATGTTCGGGTTCGAGAATCTTTTTCGAACATTCTTCAGTACACGTATGCTCATCGAGACTTGCACGTGCACGTGTGGGTCCGGTTTCTGTTGATAACATTTTTTGGGGTCAACACTATCTCATCTCCGATTGCAAACAATTTCCGACGCCATAATAAAAGCTTTTCGAAACCTACCCCTCAAATAGATCCTCTTACTTTGGTCGAACTGATGGTAGGATGAGGTATTACTATATGATTAACGACGTTGTAAGCCAAAAAGGTCCTATTGCATTTTCGACGATGTGAAAGGATAGAAAGTTAAATTGACTCTAGAATGTTGATTATTTTATCCAACACCATCTCTTAAATATTCAGAATACCATCAATAATTCAACAGTAATCCAGTGTAGTGCGACAAAATATAGCTATCATACGGGGAAAACATGTGACTAACATGCGGACCATGTCTAGAGTAGCTAAAACCCCTGAATCTGCCATCAAGTTTAACCCATTGAAATAGCATGAGTCTTAGACACGTGTGTGACCACATTTAACACGAAGAAAATGATGAAGTAGAAATACATTTCCGAATTAGCATGAGCGAAACTAATGATGATGATCGATGTAACTAATTTTGTCAATCAACTCATTATTTTTGTTGGTTGAAATGACAAAGACAGACGAAAAGAGCAAAGTCGTTCGTGTTGTTAAGTTGAAGGACAAAACATAGTTTAGGAGCTTTTGCGCGCAAGGCTTATAGTTTAGGGATCAATTAATTTTTTTACAATAGACGTGAGGCAATTTTGTCTGCCAACTTAATTTAAATACAGTTGAGGTGGATTTAAAGTAAAGGAATTTATTCCCAAATAATCTGAGCCCCTGTATCACACCCATTAATTTTTTTTTTTCTCTTTCTCGTTCTCGTTCTCATTCTCATTTTTCATTTTAACCACACATTCTTCAAATAAAATAATATTACACAAAAATAAAAAAAAAATTCATCACTTTTTCACTAAACATTCTCACATCAGTCACTATTCCAAAATTTCTATTCCTCCCAAAATGAGTTTCAAACCGGGCTGAAGTGTTGGACCATCCAATTTTCGTACCCAATAAAAAAAATATTTTTATCCAATTTTTAATTATAAAAAAATAGATCGGAATTGATTGAAGTGGAGGGGGCCAAAGAGCAACGATCTTTAGACCTCCGACTATTTTTCTCTTTACATTTTGATTAATCAATCGTTCAATCGGAAAATTCCTAATGGCGACTCGTTACTGGGCGGTGTCACTCCCCGTAGCCGTAGGCCAAACCTCCTCCCTCTGGAGCCGGCTCCAAGAATCCATTTCCAAATCCGCCTTCGATACCCCTCTCTACAGAGTAATTTTCACATTTATCTGTTAATTATGTATTTAGTAGATCTAAAGGCTCGGATTCTGTTTTAAAATCTGAATCTCGTGGACAAGATTAGCTTGATTATGGTTTTCGGATTAAGTTTTTGACTGATCGAATTGCATTGAGCATTGATTTGGTATTGGAGCTTGTAAAGAAGAGTAGTCCAAGCTATTATTAATTCATGTTATTTTTTGGGCGCAAAATTTGATTTTTTTGAGATCATGAATAGTAGTTTTGTTGAATTTTGCAGTTCAACATTCCAAATCTACGTGTAGGTACGCTAGATTCGCTGTTGGCACTGAGTGATGATCTATTGAAGGTTGATTTTTCTATTTTCTCTTTTTTAAGTTTCAGCTGATTCTGTGACATTGTATAATAGTTTGGGAAAGAATGATTTTTGGGACTATATTTTGATTTTGTTTTTGTTTTATTAGTCGAACAACTTTATTGAAGGAGTGTCACACAAAATCCGGAGACAGATAGAGGATTTGGAGAGGGTTTCAGGAGTGGTCAGTAGCTCACTCACGGTAGATGGAGTTCCTGTTGACTCTTATCTCACTAGGTAATCGCTTGTACCTTTTTTTTTTTTTTTTTCACTTTGGACTAAATTTGATAGATTTGTTAAATTGTTCAGTAAATTGACTAATTTAATTTGGAAAATTTTATGATGTGTAGATTTGTGTGGGATGAGGCAAAATATCCAGCAGTGTCACCATTGAGAGAGATAGTGGATGCAATTCATGTACAAGTCACCAAAATTGAGGATGATCTCAAGGCATGTTCATTTGTTTTTGTGTTTATTCACAGACAGTAGTTTCGTTGATATGAATTCAGCTAAAAGCCTGGCCTTTCCATATCAAATTTGTCAAAATTCTAGACATCTGCAATAATGTTCTTGAGTTATCAAATATATAGAAAGATAAGATATTCCCGTTTTATCTGCTACATGTGAATAGGAGAAACGGGTGCAAACATTAACGTTGCCTTGTCCCCTACACTGTCATTCTACATATTCATAGTAGCCTACAATTATAGTACTATGACAGGATTGTCATATTAATGACCAATAATTAAAATAGTAGTCGATTCCATGCAGCTTCTTGACCAATTATGATTAGCCTTTCAGGTGACTTAATTTCCAAGCAGCCATAAAACTTATCTAGGCTTTTTGTTTTCATGGTGGACATCTGTATTTTCTCCCTGGCATCTTAATTTTGATTTCAGTCAAGGGTATCTTTGATAAGATAGAAATTTAAATGAGGTTTATTATAAGCTGCTTCACTATACTTTTTAGGAGCCTTCGATCTCAAGATATTTGAATTAGTCCATGCAGTTATCTTATAGAATGAGCCATATTCCATGGAGGCATAATATGGTTCTTGAATTTATCGTTCAGTTTTTACTTTTTGAGTCTTACGCCTAGAATAATTTCCACGTGAGCGTTAAGTGTTTCCATTTGGACTCCTGCTCAATTATGAAAATGTACCTCTTTTGTTTTATAATGCTCATAACTCTGTTTGTTCTGATTGAAGTCATGTTAGGAGAGCTGTGGGATGGTTTTGTAGGAAAAGTGCGTATATATTGGATTAATGTTTCCTTAATTATGAACTCTCTTATAGTGAGTAGTTTACCAGTTAGCTCTTCTTTACTAGTAACAAGTCCCGTCAAATATTCATTTGGTGATTTTACTAACCCGAGTTAAATCTCTCTGGCCCTTTTCTGTTTTCTCCTGACTTCTTACTTAGATATTGATCCTAAGCAGTTCCAAGCACTCCTTTGTCTATGTCCCAGTATTTGTTTCATAACTCAAAGTTGCCAGCAGTGTTTTTTAACACTTTTCCCAGATTATGCGGGATTGGGTAGGATGATCTTTGCTAAGCAACTGTGGTTGATGGTTATGTACTGTTGCATAAAGAACAATAATTCACTAATACCTATTTATTCAAAATAACACATGACGTAGTTTTAGAAGTTCAGAACTAGCAAACTTTTCAGTGCCCACTGAATAAAATTCAGATCTATTCATTTCGAAAATTTTGCACGACAAAATTATTGTCATCAATAGTACCTAGTGCAGCTTGATGACCTGAGTTATTATATAGAAAGAGAAGTAAGGACAATATAAGAATGATATGTAAGGCCTTGCATCCATCATTCAGATATTATATATTTATATCCCTCAGAATTTGAAGCTTGAGTAGTTATTGTAGAGACTAGCTTCAACTGTAAAATTTTAAGCCATGGTTTGGATTGTACAAACTTGTTTAAAATAACCAGCTGCAATGTTTTAATGTCCTCTTTTCCCTTTTGGTGACTGATCTTTGTTGACATAATGAAAATGAAAGCTCGTTGAGTTTAAAAAATTGTCCTTTTATGAGTATGGTGCCTTGCAGTTTTCAGCTGTAGAGAATGACAGGAAAATGGAATAATTGATTAAGAAATAAAAAAGACGAATCCTCATGTTATCATGCTGTTATTATCATCACTAATGTCATGTATCATATAAAAATCTATTGAAAGAAATTGTTTTTGTCTGCTTCTAATAGTATTTATTATGTATGTAAATTAGTTTTCTGTTTGAGCTCAACTTTTTGCATCACTTGGAAACCATTTTGTTTAGAGCTAGTATATATTTTCCTTTATCCCGCCTCCCTTCTATTACTCCTTTCTAATTTATGATATTCTTCCAGATAAGCATGGCCATTTATATTTAATGCATGTCTTACATATCTTGATAAGTTATTTTCAAGCCCTTTGTGTGGGTGTTATTTCGCAGGTTCGTGTTGCTGAGTATAACAATGTCCGGAGTCAACTTAATGCCATAAACCGAAAGCAGGCTGGAAGGTATGTCACTAATAAGAGATTTACTTGATCAAGGCTTTGGGTTGTGGTAACATCCACGAACTAGAACTCTACAAATAAACAAATCTTGATTTGCTAACTTTTCTGAAAGCCTCATGGATATTTGTTCCTCAAGTATGACTTATGAGTATTCTTGAGTGCATGGAGGTGTTTTTGAGGATCTAATTAAGTGTCCTCTCAACATCATAAATATTTTAACTAAAAAATTGTAGCTGAGCATCTCTATATAACTAATTTGAAAATAAAAGCTTAGCTCATGCTCTTGGTATTACTAATCATAAGGATTTCTAACAGCCTTTGTATTGAAAATCGTCTCTTTCTCCATGCAAGTTAGAATATAAAAGTTAGAGTATGTGTGATACAAACTGAACCAAGAAAAAGAAGAAGACAACACAGATTTGATCCACACAAGAAGACCTGGAAATTAATACGGAAACTGATATGGATTTATTGAATGATTCAGAAATAACCAAGCATTCGAGAGGCTTGGAAACTCTCCAAATTGAGCAAGCTCAAAACAGAACAATATATTTGCATGCTCCTCAACAAGTCCTTCCCCACTCTTTATATTCTCCATTCCCTATTGCCGTAACAGAACACTAGCAACCCCAACAGAATACTAGACTATAGGAATTACATAATAGACCCCCTTCCTTATCTTTAGACATTCATTACATTAATGTTCCCAGAATTCCCAGAACTGCCCCTGCGCCTAGAATAAGTGAAGCGTACTGGGGGTCTAACAATGTGATTATGGAAATATTTCCATCTAGCTTATATCCTAGTCTAACTAGGAATTAATATTTTTCCTTTCAGGATTTCTTTCCTATCAACTTTTCCCTTGTATAAATAACCCATAATTTGACAAATAATTCAAGTACTTCAGCCTCAATTTCAAGTTTGTAAGGGTGCAAGTTTAGTCGGATCTGGTTAAAGTTGCAATTGCTTTTGTTCTCTAGCAAATGGCCTTGTGCCGCTCTTCAGGCTAAGTTTTTCCTTCTTTACTTTTCTATCTTTTAGTTTGTCCAAAATTTAGGACCTTAAAATAAGATTTCAATTCCCAAATTGAAAATCATAAATTCAATTTTACCCTTAATTCAAAGCCTAAAATTAAACCTCGGCTGAATCACCTCTCTTGCAAGTCGTACACCTCTGGCGAATGCCTCTTTCGGCTGCACGACCCCACCAAAGCTGATTTATTGCCTTTACGACTACGACAACCCCACCACTCCTTCGTGAGCTTGCTCACCATCAGATCTTCGCGATGCAGTCCCAGAGCCTTGGCAAAGCAGAGCCAGACCCTTGAATCCTTAGGCGAAGGAGCAAATCCTAGGTTAAGGTGATTGATTCTTCTCCTTCGCGATTCTTTGGGCATTGTTTGAAAAAGAGGAAAATGGGTGCTAAGGCATTTATCCTTTGTGAGGCGAGGCGTAAGCCTCAAAGTGCTTTGAAGCGTAAGCCTCGTTGTGAACTAAAAAAACATAGTAAAAAAATACGAAAGTATAAAAATAAGTATGTTTAACCATATACAAAATGTAAACCTCAAGCAATATATTAACTTAAAGTATCATATCAAACAAGCAAATAATAAATCAGTAAAGACATAAAGCCTTAGATTTTTAATAGATTTTGATAAAAAGTTATGAAATATGTAGTTGAAAAGTTGATAAAAATTGTGGGTCCTAAGAAATATGTTGTTAAAATTAATTATTGAATTTGACTTGAACTTTTAATCAACTTTTTAAAATACACCAAATAGGGGCAAGGTTGCAACTCAAACAAAAAATATGTACGTCTCCCATATGATCACTGGTTACTGCTACTTAGATCATGTATAAAGTCACTAGTTTTGATATCATCTTCCTCATCAATGTCAAAGTACTCTTCCCACTCGTCCTACAATTGCATTGGTTTTTTCCCCTGTCCTTTGCTATAATGAAAACAAAATAACTATCAATTAGTAAATAAGAGTTTGTTTGAGCCCATTTTTTGGGAAAATTGATTTTGTAACAGTGATTTTTAAATAATGTGTAGTTAAAAAGTAGAAAATTTTTTTGGACTCGTGTAAAATTATTTTATTGGGAGAATGGAAGGTAGAAAATGAGTTTAGAGAAAAATGAGTTTTTAAAGAATGTGGCTCAAGCATGGACTAAATAAACAAGCCTAGATTTCAATTCCACAATTTTATAATATCTTTATGCCTCTGTTTGGTGTACATTTTGTAGTCAAGAATGTATTTTTTTTTTTATGATGGGGAATATGTGGTTGAAAATGAAGGAAAAGTTATTGATATGATGGAAAATATTATTTATTGAAGAATGTGTGGTTAAAAATAAGTAGAAGAATGAGAATGAAAAAAATAATGTGGCTCAAACAAGGGCTATGTTTCATCGTTTCCTTTTAAGTTTGCTTTGGGTAGCCTTAGCACTTTCATTCCCTTCTCCTCCAAAAAGATTGACATCCAGATCATCATCATCATCTATATTGACGTGTTTGATGTTCACCACTTTGATCAACAATCCATTCATTGTTTGATGACAAGTCAGTCATAGTAGAAGGATCCTTGTCTTCTTTGAGTTTCCATAATCTCAAACTTGTCTTTGAGCTTCTTGTTGTACATGACATAAACCAAAGAATTCATCATTTGTGTGGTCTAAAGGTTTCTTTTTTTATGTACTTGATTTAACCAATTGTGTTCACAAGCAGAAGATGAACACGTTAGGCTCAAAACACTAAGCCCCTGTTTGGTACACATTAAAACTTTCATTTTCATTCTTCTACTTATTTTCAATTACACATTCTTCAACAAAATAATATTTTCCATCATATCAATAACTTTTCCTTCTTTTTCAATCACACATTTTCCATCAATCTACTATTCCAGAATATATTCTTCCAAATAATGTGACTCAAACACTCCCCAATAGAAAAGTTCTTCAATGATGGAATACCATCACCAAATTGAGTCCACCAATGGAATAAAAAAAAAAAAAAAGAAACAAAAATACAATGTCATATTAAATATTAGGCTATATCCATAAGGTTAATGAGTAAATATGAGGTAAAAAAGACTTTAAAGTAAATATATACATGGAGAACGTTTTTTGCAAGATGATGTAGCCTTTTCAAGACCTAAGAAACCTTTTTTATTCTATCATGAGATTTGCGTTGTCCTTTTATTTTGATGAGGGATGAGTCTTTCCATGCTATCGTATAAACTAGACTGATTGCAGAATGATTGGAAAGGTTGTCATTATATTGAAAATGGGGATTCAAAAAATACACAGCAGCATGCAGATTTCGATGAAGTTGAAAATCCCATTTTTCATCAATAAAATTCCAGATCTCCTTATAAGACGTTTCGTTTCCACCCAAATTTTTTGCTATCTCTTCCTTTGTGGAATTGATAGAACCATAAATGAACCCTATGGCAGGCATCTGCTCCGAATCAACAAGCCTTGACACTGAAATTAAATGTTTCGTAGCCTTCAAGGCATATGAAACCCTCGGCCAAAAATACTTATCTTTCACAATGATTTTTCTGATTTCTTTACCATCAGATTTATTAGCATAGGATGATTTTGCCCACTTCTCAGATGTAAACATGGACTCCAAAGTTGGTTTTAGTGTAAATATTCTTTGTAAAGACAAATATGCCATAGCAAATCTAGTAGGAACCGGTCGAGCAATATCCAAATTTGTGAATTTCCTCATTAATGCTAACACCCATGTATGATAGTAAATAAAATTTCTCACCTTCTTTTCCTTTAATGATGCTTTCTTATGTTGTGACAACTCCCCAAGTTTTTCAAGCATCAAATCTATACAGTGAGCAACACATGGAGTCGAATACAAATGTTTTCTTTTCTCCGTCAATTTTCTCCCTCTTGCCTTATAAGCACTAGCATTCTCTGTCACCTTGGACACAATTTGTTCTACCACTTCTTCAACAATGTCATCAAGTAATTTAAACATCCAATCTGCATCCTTAATTGCATCAGAAGAGTCAATTGATTTTAGGAAAATCATTATTTATTAGACTAACCATCAGGTAATATTGAAACCCCCGTCTTGCTCCATATCTTCTTTATCTCGGTTAATATACTTACACTGGTAACCAGGGGTGGATCCAGCACCCGGCTAGCCAGTGTGGCCGCCCGTGCTGGATCTGTCGAGAAGAAAGATTAATTAAGATTTATGTAAAATATATATATATCTTTCTATATATAAAAAGCGGCTATGAAACAGAATTTCTTGGTTTAACGGAAAAACTAACGTAATTTCTTGTTTTAACAGAAAACCTATAACTTTAGGGTCCAACTTGCATTTATTTAAAACCTTAGGGGCTAAAACTTAAAATTTAACCCTAATCCTTAAATTGCAGCAAAGGACATTAACATATCAAATTTACACAAGAAGTCCCCGCCTCCTCAACTCCTAAAAATCGAAAAAAACATTTAATCTTCCATGAGTGAAAAACCCAATGTTTGTCAAACCCGGCCCGACCCGACCGGTTAGACCGGAAAAACCGGGAACCGGGCCCAAAATCGGACCAAATCATGTCCGATTTTTGATTATTTTCAAAATCGGTTAAAACTGGTCAAACCGGTCCCGATTTTTGATTTTTTTTTTTGTTTAAAAATTTTTAACTTCATAAATGGGCTTCAAAATTTATTTAGAATTTTAAGGCCCATGGAGAAGTAATGGATGTCATGCTCATTTTATAGATGTACTTCTCTCCAAAGGTTTCATAAACTTCCAATGTGGGATTGTGCCTTTTATACATGCTCTTAACTCTAATAGTTTTATAAATTTCCAATGTGGGATAGTGATATATAACCAAAAAATGTTTAAAATACCCATCAAAATCATTTTCAAATGTATGTTTGGCTAATTTGATTTTTAATAACAACTAATTAAATTGTAATATTCACCTTCATTCTTTCATTTATTTTATTTTCAAATTTAATTTAAATTACAATTGATTATTAATATATTAATGTTAGATATCATTTTCTATAAGTTTAAATTATTTTAATTTAATAAAGTAAACTATTTTAACATATTGATTTTTAATTTTTAGTATTGAGACTAATTGTAGGATAATGAATCTAATTAGTAAAAATATATTTACTTTGAATTATTAATATGAAAATTTTAAAAAATATATATAATTTTATTATATTTGTATGTATTTATTGCATCTGATTCAACCCCAGTTGAACCTTTTGACCCTTGACCCTTCACCTTTTCCGGGTCGATGATCGGGTCGGTTTTCAAAACACTGAAAAAACCTTAATGGAAAAGCTATTCAAGATGATTCATGGTCGACGCCCCCAAGAAACTGTAGTGGCTGGTGGTTGGGGGTGGCTGTGCTTGCCGATTATCTTAGTTGGATTAATCATGGGCGCAATAATCATCTTTTTCTCTTGTACAAACAATATATGGAGACATCCAATTTAATCCATCCAAATCCAGCAATTAATTCATGAGAAATGCTGGACTTACAGGCTACTGTTTCACAGAAGCCTTACAGAAAATAAAAAAATCGGCCGGTTCGAGAGAAAAGAGATAGAAGCCGTTTCAAAATAGGGCGAAGAGGAAGGAAAGAGCCTATTTCTCCCATTTCTCACTTGCAGTTCCCGCCCACCTCAAATTCCTCCATCTCGAGCACAATGTAATAGGTGAGCTTACCGAGAACGAAGATTACACCTTGCGATCCCACATACCCTCTGTAGACTATAGTTTTATGGCAAGCTGTACTGACTTCATATGTGTATTTGGAGGTGAAAAACTCAGAGAAAGGTACTTCCTCAATGTAAGTCAGGTGAAATAAATAATGATTGTGACTCTTTTGACATATAAACATAAAAATAAGAATACGAAGCTAACTGAAGTTTGCCTGATAGATGTTAATGTCATTGGATGTTCAAAATGTATTTCCATTTGTTGCGTCTTTTTCTTGTCATTTGTTTTTAGAATATAGTATAATATTATTGTGCATAATATGAACTTTGAGTTTTATGTTTGTGATTTGGGTTGGAGACGACAGAGAGAAGCACTTTATTTAATTATTTATTAATTACATAAACATTACATCATTAATTATTTATTTAACCAAAAAAATTACATCTTTATTAATAACAAATTAATTTTTAAACAAAACTATTAAATATAAATTAAGCGAACGTGCATTGCACGTTGCTTGCACCTAGTGTATATATATATATGTGTGTGTGTGTGTGTGTGTGTTATTGTACAAAATTTATAAAAATGGCCTGTAAATCGTATGAGAGAGTGCGTGCCTTTTCACGTGAAATGTCTGGGTTCAATTCCCTTCAACAACATTATTCCTTTTAATTTTTAAACATAGTAAGCCCCTGTTTGGTACCAAATTAAAATTTTCATTTTCATTTTTTTACTTATTTTCTACAACACATTCTTCAATAAAATAATATTTTCTATCACATACATAACTTTTCCTTTATTTTCAACTCCACATTCTCTATCAATCTACTATTTCAGAATACATTCTTTCCAAATAATATGGCTTAAACACACCCTAAATATTAACTAATAATTGTACCGATATTCAACCAAAAACCATGTAGCTCATATGGTAGAGGGGTCATCTAGTATGTGAGATGTATAGGGTTCAATTCTATGTACTTTAATTTTTTGTTTATTTCTTAATGCAATAAATAATAACTAACCAATTATTTATTATTAGTTTTCGTTTTCGAAATATTTTTTTTAAAAAACTTATTGACTCAAATTATTACTGCATGATATATACTTTTATGGTTAGATTTTATTAATTTATTTTATAAAATCCAAATTTGGACAATTTAAGTGCCGCTCTTTATTCTTTTAAGAGTTCGAAAAACACTTTTTCTTTTGGGGTAAAAAATAGTTCTAGTCCTAAAAATCATTGTTTTCAAACTTTTGTACAACCTTCGCCTAAACCTGGAGTTTATTTTTACCGTTTAATCATGCTTTACGTATAAATTGTTTCATTTAAGTTCGTAAAAAACTTGAAACTTGATCATACACATGATTGAAAAATATATTTTTTTCCCTATCATTTTAGATTGTATTAGATTATATTTTCAAATGTATAAGACTTTTACGTTTTATCGTATTTATATATTGATTGAAATTTTTTTAATATTATTTAATGAAATATTAATAAATAATCTTATTATTGCGGCCGTTAATGACTACCCTAGCTGACTTAATATCCTGAATCCACCACTGCTAGTAACTAGTCTTAAAATCCAAGTTCGAAGTTCATACATTGTAGGAGTTTTAAGACCTCTACCTTATGAACCAACCGGCCGAATCATGTTAATAAATGAAGGACTTGTTGCCATATAGAAAGGGATAGCATTTTCAAAAAATGAACCTTCCAATCACAGGTCTAGTGTTAGCCATCAAAGTTGTTTCTAATTACTGCCTTGTTTGTTTTTGGGCATGATGATTTTGGAGATTGTTTTTGGAATTGGACTACTAATAGTCGTTGGGCTCAAATTGTTTTTAGGCTGCTACAAGTTGTTGAGGGTTTTGTCTTGGTTCGTCTTGTGTTTTGGACAATTGGACCTAGTGATTTTGGCCTCTTGTTTGGTCTCCACGTTATTTTTTGGGCACTCTTTTTGGTGGTGGTTTTTTTTGGGCAAGTTAGTCCATAAAATTCTTAGAATTGTACAAGTTGTTTCGTAATGTTTCCAAATTTTACATATTAGTCCCTAGGCTTTCATTTTTTTGCAAGTTGGTCCCTGGGATTTCAGAATTTTACATATTAGTCCTTGAACTTTATTAAAAGCTAAATTCAGTTCCTGATCTTTTTGGTTGGTCCAAGTTGGTTCCTGAAGTTTCAATTTTGTGACAAACTTTATTGAGTCACGATCCTTTGGCTACCTTCTCAGAGCCGCGTTACCCTTCATCTTGGTTGACCAGTGGTTTTGTGTGAGCCTTCTATTGTTATTGCTACTGTCAGAGTCAAAAAATTTCATTGCTGCCAGCTCTTGGTCTGCTATCTTTCTTGTCTGCAATAATTAGGAGTTGTACCTTGTATCTTTGTTGACTTCCTCTCTTGGCAACAACCTAACTTGACTGTTTTTGGTGACATTTCTCAGAGTTGTGCGACTCTTCATCGTAGTCGACCCAGCCATTTGGTACTCCTTAGGATTCTGACAGATCATGGGCTTTCTATTTTTTTTCTTAATTAAAATGAAAAATTCCTCTCTAACAAACGTTAATCACGTCTCTTGCCATCCGAAGAAAGCACCAACTTTCTACTCGCAAACATAGTCTCTCTCAGGTCGACCTAGGCCTCTACTATATACGCAAGGATCAGATGATTCTTATTTCTATTGGGTGCATGATTCCTTCTGCTCGCTATGAATTTGGGGTCAGGTGCGAAGGATTCTGCTGACTGTATGAGACACTTTTAGTATGCAGTGTTTGTGGATGCGACATTTGCTGTGTTCAAAGATCTCTCACTCTTTTGTGCGTTCTTTTTGTGCATGCAGTCTATATGTACGAGCTTCTTAAGTACCAGTCTTCTACTTCTCATGTATATTAAGTACCCTTCGTGGAAGACATTTTAATTGAGGACGATTGGAACTAGAAGAAAGGGAGAGGACTTTACTGATTAGAGTTGTAATTAGAATTTGACAACAATTTTCAAGTAGTTGGCCATTTTAATCATTACTATCCAAGTTGAGCATGTATCGATACACCAACTTGAGGGGGAGATTTAGTATATATAAGTTAGGATAGAAGATTGTGGAAATATTTCATTCTAGCTTATATCCAAGTCTAGGTAGGAGTTAATATTTTTCTTTTTAGGATTTCTTTCATTTTCCCTTTTCCTTCTATAGGTAGGATTATTCTTGTATAAATAACCCTTTAATTTGATGAATAGTACAAGTAATTCAGCCTAAATTTCAAGTCAAAAACTATTAAAATATTATGTTTAAATCTTACTAATAATTGGGATGTGAACTAGTTTTCCATTGTGAGATAACCTTTGGCACAAAAAATTCTAGGTGCAGTGGTGAAGATTTCTTAATAGGGATGTCAAAGAGTGATTTAGATTATCTCACCTAATGCTAATTGTCCTTAAAGTGTAGTTAAGTATAGGAACTTGCAGTTCCGCATTTAAAAGAAGATTAATTTGTTGTTTAATGGAATCACTTGATAGACTTCCAGGTGATCGCAATATTAAGTGACACTTGATTCGTGTTGTTAGTAAGATCACCAGTTGTTTGAGATTTGTTGAACATGGTGATGACAGTTTTCTCTTGCAAAAGCAAGGAAGGATAGATCTCTCTCTCTCTCTCTCTCTTGTGACATGCATACTGTTTTGGTCTAGGGACGGGGGAAGAAATTGTGGGAATGTTTTTACAGCCATCCTGGGAGAATTACCTTATTTAGCTGTGATGTAATTCTACTGTAACTTATTGCTTGGGTTTGTAGCTGATCCAAATAATTTCTTATTGCAGTTTAGCCGTTCGCGACCTTTCCAGTTTGGTGAAGCCAAATGATGTAATTACCTCAGAACATCTAACGACCCTCATCGCGATCGTTCCAAAGTATTCTCAGAAGGATTGGATATCGAGCTATGAGACACTGACAACCTATGTAGTAAGAACTCAATTTGCTATTTATGCAGCAACCCCGTTTTATTTCAGTCTCGTCCTTCATGATTCCTGCAATGATTATCACAATACGTATTGAGTTCATGATATGCTAAGGGTAATAAATATTCATCTCTTCTGTACTCTTTCAAAATAAAGCCAGCACATTGCTTGCCAGGCAGTTAAGTTCATACCATTATTTTTCGAGATGTTTTATATGTTTTACTTTGGTAGATGTTGCTTTTTGATTGAACTGATTGTTTTAGGTCCCCAGATCCTCCAAGAAGCTACACGAAGACAATGAATATGCACTTTATACTGTTACATTATTCAGTCGTGATGCTGACAACTTTAGAACTAAGGCACGTGAAAGAAATTTCCAAGTGAGTGTTGTTGAGTATCTCATCTATTATGCAAACTATTTCATCTCTTTTCTGTTGTTTTGAGAATATTCTCCTTCATTAGCACATAAACTATGTTTATGTGAACAAGAGAAGGTAACGATTTTGGAGGAAGGTCTCATCTAACAAATGTTTGATTGTGGTGTGATTTAGATCCGTGATTTTGAATATAATCCAGAAACACAAGAGAGTAGAAGGCAGGAGCTTGAAAAGCTGAATCAAGACCAGGATGCATTGAGAAGCTCTCTGTTGCAATGGTGCTACACTAGTTACGGGGAGGTACTCTCTTTTCCCTCTGAAAAGCTGCTGAAATCTTGCTGTTGTTTTTAGTTTCATTTTGAAGCTCTGTATGTTTTTATGGCGCTGTTTTGGAAATATTTAGATTATTTCCATTTTTTATCTACATTTTGATCTGTGGTTGAACTACGTCAATTAGAACTGACAAATGAAATTATTAGGTATCAGAGTTGCACTTCTATAGCTCTGACATTAGTTGGAGGTAAAAGTTAGGTGACTTGACTTGCTAGTAAACAAAAGGAATGATACCTCTTCAACAAAGGATGAGTATGGATGAGACTGTTTCCAAGGGATGGAAGTAGTGACTAATTTCAGACTAGTTGAATGCAATCTACTTGACCACTCAAGAAACCCCCACTGAGTTCACTTGCATAATTAGGCATGTCGGACTTCAGCTAATGCCGCATTTGTTTGGACATCAAAAAATCAATCGACGAGCAAATGACTCTGCTCTGCTTTACCAAATAAATGATTAGTCTGAGTTGGACCAAGTTATCTAAAATCTAAAGTGTTCCCCCTTATTTCTTAAATTTGCATGGATGATATTTAAAATTGTGTCCCCTATCCTACAGGTTTTTAGCTCCTGGATGCACTTCTGTGCTGTACGTGTGTTCACTGAAAGCATTCTGCGATATGGTCTGCCACCATCATTTTTGGTAGTTAACTTGACTTCAGCTATGTTTTCTGCTGACCTACTTTTTCTCGTCCTGGTTGGATGTCAATTATTACTTAAACTGGTGTGCTGAAATATCATTCAATTTAATTCAGTCTGTAGTATTGTCACCCTCCGTGAAAAGTGAGAAGAAAGTCCGTTCCATTCTTGAGGAACTGTGCAACAGTTCAAACAGGTACTATAGTTGGTCTATTCCAAGGTTTTATTGTTTTTCATGATTTTTTTGTGGCTTCATCACAAAATTATTGTAATGTGGAGGATCTGATTAGAAGTGGGGCCACCATTTACTGATCAACTCCGAATTGCTTTTGATCTGATTAAGAAAATGTTTATAGTTAAAATCCGTACCTAAACTAAGTTGCAAATCCATATTCTGTACTTTTTTGGGGTTTTGACTATATGAGTCCTCCTTTTCGACCCCACTTTATCTGGAGCCATCTCCAAATTTAAATCACTAAGATTAGAATCCTTTTTTTAGGTCGACCTCTTTCTCCATGTTAACTATACATACTTTTCCTATGACTTCTACCTTTCACTCCTTAAATTTGCATCCTTAGGACAAATTGAATAAACATACTAAATTTTGTTCGCAGCACATTTATTTCGTACATGAAATCAAATAAACATGGATAGATACCCGTCGCTCTTTAACTAATCTTTTCCAGGATGTTGGTCTCCCACTGATGATTCACCTAGACAAATCCTCCTAAACCGAAATTGGGATGTTAATTTCCTGTCGTTTTGACAAACAATCTGCAATCAGTGTTCTAAACCTGTCGTTTTGACAAACAATCTGTGATCAGTGTTCTAAAGAGTGTGTATGGCTAAATGTTACAATAAATAATTTCTTATGGATCAAAGTTAAAAATAAGTTATTTGTTTTGATAATAAGGTAAGAGTTACAGTTCCAGAATAACTTATTTTACTTAAAAGATGAAAAATGTAAATTGTCCAACAAAAATCTATTGAAAATTAACTTCTGCATCTTTCTTATGTTTAGCCAGAACATGCTTTGTCCTCTGAAGTTATTTCTAGAAGCCCGTAATTCTGGGCTATAGTCAAATGTTCTTCATAAAGCCTCTTCTTCGATGGTCCCCGGAACTTCTGAACACTGATCACTGTCAAAATTTTGGCTTGAGAATATTTCTATTGATGTATAATCTCTCTTCCATGTGTAAATGCAGCACATACTGGAAAACTGAGGACGAAGGAGGGATGGGCGGCTTTGCAGGTGATGCTGATGCACATCCTTACGTCTCATTCACTATTAATCTTATTTAAGCTACTGCATTGCAATTGTCGCTGTCCATTTCAAAATCTCATGTGTGATTTTTGTTGGCCTCGAAAATAAGGACAGACTCTACATTTGTATAATAGAGTAGATTATCCCATTCTTTTTTCATGGAAAAATACTATGCTCGTCAAACATTCGTTTGAATTTTCCCAAATTGTAGCCAGATTATTACTTCCTTCTCCCTTAAACTATTTTCTATTTGGGTTTAAGCCACGGTATTAAGCTTGTTATCATCTAGTAGTTGGAAATTAAGAGCTTGTGCTTTTATTTGTTGAGATATTATGTGTTGCTTTTGATGTTAGCATTCCTCTTTTATCTGTTTTGCATTCAACACTATGCCCCACTGCACTCTTTAGGTAATGGCATTGTGTACTTGTAGGAACTGGATAAGTTTGACTGTTGCATTCAACAGGGAGTGAGGTAGGGGTAGGAGTGGGGTGGGGGGTTGGTCAAGAGTCTACAATGGACTCTTGAGACTTAAAGTTGCACGTTCTGTATGTAGCGACATTAAGTTGGAACATAGCAATGAAGCAATTTCTCACCCACAGAATTTAGTATGGCTTTCAGAAAGATATGAAAAGTGGAGCATAATTATTCTAAATAGTATTTTTTATTTATTTTACTGTAATTTGTCAGAAAGAGATGGTGCTGGTATTATCTGCTGAAGTTTGTCATACAATCTGCAGTATACCAGAAAATAGAGAGAGGAAGGTCAGGCCTACTTGCATGATAAGATTTTATCCCACCTTATCAATTACTGCACATGAATGATAAAAAAACAAATTTTTTTTTTTTATCTGTTTGGGTTAAATATCTCAGTATTTAATAAACTTTTACGAATGTTTCTAAATTGTCATTAAACTTTAAAAGTTTTTTGAGTTGCAGTTGAACTGTTTCAAATGTTTTCCTTTGCCATTGAACTTTAAATGTTATTTAAGAACTTAAAAAAATATTATTCTATCCGTAGTTCCATCATTCATCATTTTAAAAGTTAATGGACTTGATTATATGACACACAGAGGGACGGATGTATAACATTTTGTTAAGTTTATGAAGTCTGTTAACTTTTAAAAAGGCAAGTGATAGATACGATAACATTTTGGTAAAAGTTCAATGGCAATGAGGAAAAATTGAGAAAGTTCAATGATTACTCCAAAAGCTTTTTAAGTTTAATGGTAGCTGAGCAATATTTAAAAAAAACTCAGTTGTAACTCAATAAACTTCAAATTTTAACAGTATTTGAAAACATTTAGGGAAGTTCAACATTGAATAATTGAAATTTAGATTTGGTATTCTCCAACAAGTCGCCATTTTAAAAAGATACAATAATGACTAATAATTCAAATCAATTAAAAATGTCATTTTAAGATAGAATTTCAAAATTTAATAAATAAAAAGTTTACTTACAAACGAGTAGGATCGATAGCCTAGTCCATATTATTAATTTCAATCATATATTTTATGAGACGTACAAATTTTTAATCATATACTTTCCATTATATTATAGATATAGAGATGTACAAACTTACCCATTAAAGGAGACGAGGCAATTCAATGACAAATACTGAATACGCTAGCCCATGCGGGCTTGCTCCACATTCACCAGAAAGAAACGCTGGTGGGCCCGGAACCGGCCGTAACTGTAGTCGGTTGCACCTAACAGTGGGCCATTGACGGGGTCCACATGAACCGTCCTCTGCATGGGGTTCACAATGTAGAATTGTCCACATCCTTATCTTTGACTATTGACTCTGATTGAAAGAAAAAGAAAGAAAAATAGTTAGAAAAATAGTGAATATTCCAGTGAAATGATGCCGTGTTTTGTAACTGAACTCTCCTTGTCTTTTAGCAGAGAAATTGTCTCACACAGCCTCGACCACACGAACCCCACCCCTTTTCGAACACGGGTAGCCCTATCTCGTACATAATTATCAAAATTATAAGGTCCAAACGAGTAGTGATGATGGTTGATTTTCATCATTGGTCTTTGAGTTTTTTGGGTTTCGATTGTGTCTGTCCTACTAAGTGCGACTTTTGAAAGACTTAGAAGGGGGCTTTGGAGAGTACTATGTAAAAGCTTATATTAAAAAAAAAAAGAGTAAGAAATTGCACTTCATATACTTTAGTGATCCTTCTCGTCGTCATGTGTACTCGAGTATGTTGACTATTTGACTCTGATCATTTTTGGACTCACTACTTTAAGAAGATCTTGTATATCTATTATAGCACTCTGAGTTTCGAAAGTTAATAACTTCATCACCGTCATTCTTGAATGTCTCCAAACGTTTTATTAGAATAGAACTGTGTCACCAACACCACTTTTCTTTTGTTAATTTATTTTGTCTTAAGTTTGTTGATTTTCATTTTAGGTATATAATTATAACTTCTACAAATGAATAAGGTTGAAGATTTTATTCTGTATTTTGCATTTTTCTTCTTACTACTTTTTGGAAGTTGGTTGCTTTTCCCTTTAGGTATATTATATATATTTTGAAACGTTTTCTAGTTAATATGTGGGAGAAAAGGAGAATTCTTTTTTAGCTCTAGAGAAAATTTTGTTTGAATGGTCTCATTGAATTTCATGATTTTAATTTGTTGGTTTTCTGTTGGATGAATTGCAATATTCTTCTTCTTTTTCTAAAAAGTTTTCTACCATGTGACAAAATGATGTATGCAAGCATCCAAAGTTCACAAATATATCGATTTGTATACCCATTTAGTTGAAATATCTCGATTAAGGATTCAAAATGATGAATGCAAGATAATTCACTACCAAAGTTCAGTTTGAGTACATACGTACTCATAACTCAATACACTATAATTATGTGTTATCGAGTTAAAATGTTTCGATTATAATGAAACAAGAAGACGACGCGTCATGGCAAAACGAGGAATGCAAGATAATTCACCACCAAAGTTCACACATCTAACGAGTGTGTACTCATACCTCAATAAGATATAATTATGTGCTATCGACTTAAAATGTCTTGATTAATGATACAACTGACGACATGTCATGTCAACTATGGCAAGATGATAAAAGCAAAATAATTCACCACCAAAGTCTATGGAGTGCAAATAATCAATAAGATACAATTAAATGTCGTCGAGTCTCTGTCAATTATACGAGATGACGAGTCATCATGCCAATCAATGAAGGGAAAAAGGCATAGGAAAAGAACTTGGCATGGCCATGGATGCATCATATATATCCACGTAAACCAATGAATATAAAGATGATGGATGTTACGTCCCATTGAGATTTTGATGACCCATCAAATTTAGTACCATGAAAGTGAAGGAAGAAGCATCAACTATATATACTGACTTCCTTTTTTATTTGTAGGGTGTAGGGTATATAATGTGATATAATTAATCATAAGTGGATACGTGGCAATGTTCTTAACCAGATTTGCTTGTCATGTTTTTTGTTTGCTAAAAATTTGAAGAAATCCAATGCCATGTAATTTTGTTGGGCAAGCAAATCTTGTAGGGACTTCTATAACTCTGGATATGATGAGTCGACATTTTGATAAGAATTCTTGAAAGTCTCCGACCTAATTTCTCCGGTGTATCATTGATCCATCAGTAAGAGCTCTCCTACACAAGACTCTTAGATCGCTATGATCAACTTTATCTCTATTTGATTAGTTCGTTCTCACAATCTTGCAATTTTATACAATTATGTTCACAAGTAGAATCTTATTTTGAGCTTACTTTCGCACACGTGAATTACTCTTTAGGAGGCATTTGTTCCCAAATAAACTACACACGTCGTAACGTCCCACCTCCACCCGAGGTGTGGCGGTTAGGCATTCTTAGACGAAAGAGTGGTCTTTGGGATTGGTTGTGTAGGTTCCACCTATCTTACACATTCGATTATGGTTGTCACTGCAAAGCAAGGTGGGTTAAAAGAGAAAAAGAAGTTCGTAGAAAAAGAAAAATATATAGTCATGATTAAATAATAAAGATGAATTTCGATAGGGATGCACCGGATAGTAGCTTAAAAAATGGCTTTAAGAGCTTGCGTTATTTCAAGAAAAAATTATTAATTGCATACTGATAATAAAGATTTATTCAATTTTTAATTTCACCCAATTTTCTGTTCTCTTAATTAAATAGTTTCATAAATGACTTTTTTTTTTTTTAACGCACAAAAAGATAAATTTAGTCATTCTTTCAATACATATTAATAGTGAATAATCATTTTGGTCAATTCCCCTTATTAAAAAATCAAGGCCGACACCAAGTAGATCGAACCAAACATTTCATAATATGTAATTGTCTTATATTGGTTTCGACATTGAGTATACTTTGTGCCCTATCAAACTTAATAATACCCAACATTCAACAAACATTTATGTCACAACTTGCTACCAACCCAACAATTAATATTCAAATCAAATTATCCAAGTCTTTTAATTTAATGAAGTTTTCGACCAAATAATAAAAAAAAAAAAACAAAGATGAGACTTGATAAAAATATGCATGCTTAGTTTTAAAAAATAAAAAAAATAAAAAAAAAAAATATATATATTAAACAACATAATAAAACCTAATGCTTGATATATTGAATTAAACAAAAAATGCATGTAATAAATTTATAGACTATATTTATTCTATATGTATATATATATATATATTAAACAACATAATAAAACCTAATGCTTGATATATTGAATTAAACAAAAAATGCATGTAATAAATTTGTAGACTATATTTATTCTATATGCCTTTTATCCATCACAACGAATGTGGATGAGACGCCTCAAGAGAATAGTTAAAAGGTGCATGCATATGAACATATCTTGGATCAACTTGTTGCACAAGCTTCTCTGTTGCGATTCTTCTTTGAGGCGATAGCAACTACATAAATGAATATTGCTACTAAAGAATGGAAAAATTTGATAGAAAAATCAATTCTAGTTTGTGACAAGTCAAGGATGTGTGGGTTTAGTTAGACTGCATGTTATTTTGGAAGGAAGACCAACTTGATTAAGTATGAAAAATCCGATCACATCATGCAAAATTGTTCAAAACATGGAGTATGCTCGGCTTATTGTTTGGACTCGGATGGACAATGTGTCTCACTTTACGGGAGGTGATGATTGTGCTTGAGTAAGATATTTATATCCTGATGGCATGTCGCAAATGTCATGAATGAGTGTGTTACTACTAACAGATTCACATGTTTGCACATGAGTATTATTAGCTTGACATTGATGCAAGTTATGTAGTGAAATTGATGTCAATGGTTCATGAGCTCCTAGGAAAGTCAAGTAGGGGTTGCACCATATGTTTTCAACAAATTTGTTTGACATGAGTTGATGAAATTTTTAGAACTTGTTAAATATAAGTGATAATACCCGTATGGTGCAGTATGTTAATTCTATATTTCGAGAACTGAGATTGTCAAAGTTTATCGATTGTTGTGATCGGGAGTGGCACAATAGATGATAAAGTTTTGGCTTTTTTTTTTTTTTGGGGGGGGGGGGGGGGGGTTGGGGTGAAGATTATTGAGATTGTTGCCTGTCAAAAGTTAAAAGGCCTTAATTGTAAATATGATATATCTAATTAGTGGGCCCCACACTAATTAGAGATGACTGTAAAATTTACCGCCCTTAAGTGTAGTAGCCCTCTATGATATATGAATTTATGGTGATTTGAAGTCAACTTTCGTAATTGTTTGTCCTTTGTTTGATTTGGATACAAAGATTGTATCTTGACAATATAGCAACAATTATTACAATCTTGGATTTGGTGAGGTTGAAATTCTATATGACTGTACACATTTTTTCCATGTGGTGAAAAGCTTTTCTCTATATTTCTGTATATTCTTTCTCTGAACAAATATTTTGTAGACAAGTGTAAGGAAATTCATCATAAATTCCATTAGTACTTATTGGGACACGTAATCATATTATCTAATCATCTCATCTATAAATCTACAATCATGCTACTCTTACATTCTTGGTACACAATCGTGTACACATTCCCTTCACATGGGGTGGGATCCGCGATTGTGGGCCTCACGTGGATCCCACCCCATGTGAGGGGGATGTGTACACGATTGTGTACCAAGAATGTACACTTATCATTTTTCATAAACCTAAACTATTAAAGAAAAGTCGTATATCTTTAGTTCAATCATGTTTCAACACGTCCCCTCACACGCACGCCAAATTTATTTTAATTGAACCCATGCAAGGGTTCAAGTGACGGCGAAACTTGAACTCAATCTTTTATAACACTAGTTTGTTGTCAATCGTCACATTGAAAAAAAAGAAGAAAAAAATTAAGCTAATAAATAAGAGACGCGTATTCTCATCCAAATCCAACACGCAAAATTATTAAAGATTATGGAAAACGAAAAGACTAAAACAATGTGGATATTATTATCTAAAAAGTTATTGGAGGAGATTACAATTATTAAAGAAGAAATAAAGATGAAAAAGGAATTAATGGCTGAAGATGGGACAGAACATGCTAAATTTATCTTATGAAAAGAAGAAATAAAATTAACTAATTGATACTTATCTTCCAGCTTTGTGACTTAAACAGTGTTATATACAACACTTACACACACAAACATACATACATACAAAATTTCGAAGCATACATATCGCATGCAATGCCTCAACAAAAGATAATCACCGATGTTCAAAAATAATCGTCACGATTATCATGTTTAAAGTTGATGTCGGGGGACCTTTGCAGGCATCAATAATGTGAGTAGTGCGAATAAGAAAGTCGGAAGAACTCGATTGGGCTCGATAGTCACAACGTCCATTTTTCGGGTATTATGATAAGAAATGGTGGACCAATAGTTTTTTCTCTCTCTAATAGATGCCATAAGTCTAATATATATTATTAATTTTCGCAATTGTTAGCAACGTGATAAACAAATTGTGCTCTATGTTTGAATTGACCACGAGTAGTTTCTACTATTTTCTTCTTATGAAAGTCAAAGGGAATTGGAGTGCTTATAATACAAAATTTTAAAAAATAAAATTAGAATACCCCTATTAAAAAATAATTATAAACGAAATATACTTCCATTTATTATTATTATTTGCCCTAACGTGCTTGTAAAATAAATACTACGACAATAATTTTTTGTACTACTAGTGCTTCCGATCTATTCTCGTAATTTCTTTATTTAATAAGGGTCTAACTTATATTATGTTAGAAGTTTAAGGAGTTAGGGTGCACTTATCTCAAGACTCGATAATCGTAGTATAACCCATGTTTGACCTCTAATTTTAAATCTCGCGTTTTTGTCAAATTCATTTTCAATCAC
Organism: Fraxinus excelsior; assembly: GCA_019097785.1. NCBI lineage: Eukaryota > Viridiplantae > Streptophyta > Magnoliopsida > Lamiales > Oleaceae > Fraxinus > Fraxinus excelsior. Next base: position 38,895,982 of record CM032623.1, read on the forward strand.
ATATTTTATGAAACTCGCAGATTTTATCAATTTTTTAACCATAATTTTTATCAAAATATAGTAAAAATAAATCGAAGATAAATTGAATAGCAATGAGGAAGAATATATACATACTAAAATAAATTAACTGCAATAAAAGATATACAATATATTTTTTGACTAACGTATCTAATGTTTTGACTAGAAAAAGCAAATATCTAGAAATTTGGACAAAAGTTCAAAAGGATCTGCTAAAGATCTGGTCTTATTTGGTCGGTCCAAGTTGTCTTGTAGCATCCACCATCTCTTGTTCTCCATCGCCAGTTTTACTAAGGAATCACATCATCACCACTTTAATTTGTTTCCTTAATTTGTTCCCTTTTTCGCTCCTGCAAATTCCTAACAACATGAACGGATTCTCAGTAGAAAAGTTTCATAAAAAATGTAACAATTTTTATAAATACGTGGAGTAGAAATTTGATCGGCTTTCTTATTTAACAAAAGTTGTTAGTTTCTTCGGTTCAACTAGGCCCACTGGAGTATCGAGAAAAAAAAATAAAAAGTTTTTCAATCACTCGTCGGTCCAAACTCATTGTCTAATAGTACTGAGCAGAATATGGAGATACTTAAAATAGAACGGGGCCCATCTTGGGGGAAACTTGCCTAACCGTCCTCATACTATGATCAAAATTTTCAATATAGAGCGTTGAAGATAACGTTTGAATAATTACATGTCATCCCTCTTAATAGTTTAAATTTTTAAATGCGAAATCAAAGTCTTTAAGAATCTAGTCCATACATGAGAGAGTTTGTTGAGGGCTTGTAAACAAATACACGTATCATTTCTCCAATAACTTGGGAAAAAAAAATATGAACACTTTAATTTAGAAATAAATAAAAATGAGTAGTACATATGTGAATAGTAATAATTCACTAAAACGTGTTATTGAAAATAAAGTTTGATGATTTACAAACTATTAAATAAATTTTGCCAAATGAAAGGTTAAACTTTAGATGTGACAGTTAGAATTTATTTATTTTAATTATGTCGTCTATAAAATCTAATATAGCTAGCACAATAATATAATAGGATTGGGTGAAAGTGCTAAAATGAGGGAATAGAGTTTTCCACAGCTTGCAATTGGCTAATGATGTTTTGGAATTTCCTTAAACATAGTAAAGTAGGACAAAACATCATTTGAGAAGATAATCATCTTTTTTTTTTTTTTTTTATTTTGACGTAGGAACCAGCAGTTGTTATCCGTGATTGTGCACTGAGTAAATCTTGTTTTATGTGCAGTAGCCCGAAAATTACACAGGAAAGATAAATCGCACTAGACAAGTCCGGTGCGACGGGCTAGACCGAGAAAGTGTAATCGTCTTTTTAATCTATGATTTGCACTAATTAAGAATTAATCATACTTTAATTAGACAATGATTGATTGCTTACCAGATACATTTATGAACACAAATTGTAGCTGATTCCTGGCTGATTAATAGTTTTTTGTCGTTGTTCATCCACTTCCCACAAGAACTGTCCATTTCCCTGAAATTGACATTAAATTCGTCGTTTACGTAAAACAGTATTTGCATGTTTGGTAAGTGTAAATTAGGCAATTCTCGAGATTAAGAATTAAAAAAAAAAAAAAAAAAAATTAAAATCTTGTTTCATATTACGCTCGAGAAGATATTAGGCACTTGGCCTGGTTGAAGCAGAAGGATATTAGACGAATTATCCTGTAGAGGGTAGTCATTTGCTGCTGTCTGTGTAGGGCTGAACCACACGCCGCGTAAATTCTGCATGTTTATATGTAACACATAAAATAATTAAAAATGAAAAAAATATATGTATTACTAGGAAAATAAAAACTTTATGTACCTGATCAGGTCTAACCATGAATGATTCCAAGTCCATTCCGAAGTCGTGGAGCATGGGATTAGTCGAAGCGAGTTTCATCGAGAGAAACTGAATATATATAGTGATACGAAAATATATATATATATCAATTTTTTTTTAAAATTAATATTGTGTAAAATAATTTAATTTGGAGAATAAGAAATTATACCTCGACTTGATTTTGAAGGGACTGGACATAGTTGATTATTTCATCCAACATAGGGGCCTTCCCAGTTACCTGTTCATCAATCAACCCACATGAAGCTGTCGGATAAACAACTTTCAACATATTGAATTTCTAAATAAGAGACTGCCGAGTTGCCGAATTTGGAGTATAATAAATTTACAAAATTCTACGAGTATAGAGAATTTACGTTCGGTGTATGATGATAACCAGTATGATTAGAAATTTCTTTAGCTCTTTCTTTGTACTCCCCAATCCTCGGACGATTTATTTATTATTATTATTATTTATTATGTCCATGTTTGGTGGGAATTAAAATTAAAATTTTAATTTAAATCAAAATCAACAATTAATTTTAACTACATTTTTATATGATCCACACCTTTTCAATTACACATTTCATCAGCTTTTATCAAAATCCACTAAAAAATCTTACTAAAGTGAGGCTATTGATAATATTCACCTTGTCACAACCAGGAACAAGAGTTTGGAGAAGCTTCATTCTTTCACTTATTCTTTCCCTTCTCACCTGATATAATTTGAAAAACAAATTGTGGAAAATTATATTCCAAATTCTGGTAATTTAATAGGATATTCATTTTTTTTTTTGGGTGAAAATTAAGGTAAAAAATATTATGTAATAGAAATGATTAAGAAACAGTTTTTTTTTTTTTTTTTTAATTACCCTTTCTGCAAGGCTGTGGCTATCTGTTGCTTGGCCCCTTCTTGCTCTTACATGAATGTAGCCTGTCGGAGCTTCTTCTTCTTCTTCTGCTTTTTTCTCGTCTTTCTTTGTCTTCTTTTTCTCTTCGACCTCTTTGTAATTTTTTGGCTTCTTTATTTTGGCTTCTCTCGTATCCTGATACACATAAACTAATGATCAGTACACTATACTCCTCGACATGACGGGACTATATAATTAATGGACGGGATTTTAATGTATATGAATATTTGTGTTAAAAAATCAACCTTGGATTGAGCAGAATTTGAAGAAGAAACCACTTTCAATTTCCTCTTCTTTTTGTCCATAAAGGGAATTGGATTTGGTTTTGGTTTTGTTATTGATGAAGAATTATCCATGCTAACGTTCTTGTTTGTGACATGGCTCAAAGAAGGCTCGTTGTCGCTAACTAGAGTCGGGATTTTTGTGCAGCTCTGATCGAGATTTTGAAGAGTTTCCTGCTCATAAAATTGAAAAGAACGCATGTTCGTAATTTCCTCGAGAGAGCCACACATTTTATTGATGGGAGAGTTCGGCAGATAAACTGATGAGTCGAATTGAAACGAAGAAAAGGCAGCCATTTTTCAGTGGTTTGAATGTAAAGATTTAAGGGTTCAAGAGAGTAATGGAAGAGAGATTGAATTTGTTGGTCTGAGTGAGAGAAATTCTCAATAGGTCTGGTTTATATAAAAATGAGGATATGTCCAATTGCTCATTTGCTCGGTATGTTTGACTGAATCATGCTGCAGTGCCAGATTTTTCAACATAAAGTTTGACATAATGACACATAGTATTATGGACCATGCTAGAGGTACCAAATCTTCTACATAATTTTTTACCCAAGGGCCAAGTGGCGGCCCCCTATTGGAGGGAGCGCTGGGCCCACCGGCACCCCTCCAATAGTGGGCCGCCACTTGGCCCTTAGGTAAAAGATTATGTAGAAGATTTGGTACATATAGATTAATCCTAGTATTATATCATTGAACTGTTTTAAATACAGTCAGTTTTCCTATCAAATCATCTCATGCCATCTCAGATTATGTCAAAGCACATATTAAAATTTTCTGTCAAAGTGGCAAAACTCATGTTTGACTAGCTGTCTCTCTCACACACACTTCTTATCACGGAAGGTATTTTCGAAGTAGCAGCAGAGTAAGAATTTTTTTAACGAGGAGAGAAAGATATTGAAATGGCAAAATATACATGTATTTTGTATATATTTAAAATATTCAAGATTTCTAAAATTCCAAAATGTTGAGACTTGAGAGAGCAGCCGCCACCCTGCCCCAGCCCCTTGTGGCTCTGCCATTTTCTTGAAGTAAAGCTTAAAGCCCTTTTACTTTTTTTTTTTTTTTTTTTTTTTTTTTTTTTTTGACCCCTCGGCTCAGCTCCCAGCTTAAATTAATAGTATTTGAAGTGAATTATCGAATTTGAAAAGGACTCGACTATCCTTCTCCTGTTCACCCTCTGTATATAGTTGAAGGGATGGGCGAAGTTGGAGCTATTGAAGATATGGCCTGAGTTGAAATTTCCAGTCGAGTCTATGTCATTTCTACTGGTTGTAATTTTTATTTTTTTATTTTTCACATTTTTGAGAGACGACAGAATATATGTACAGGAACGTTTCAACAAGGTCGACACCTCTTTAGGATTCTTAAAATATATCAATCCCAATAGTTTTTCAGTAACATCGAAGTGGAAGCATAGAAAAAGATAGATAATCTATAATTAGGTCCACTATACGTATCAAAAATAAACGAATATGAAAATAAAATCTGGAACTGCTCACTACCAAATAGGAGAAGTGATGCTAGAAACTCTTGATACTAGCGGGTTTGCAACGCGGTCTCCTCACTATAAATATGAGTAATAACCATGTCCGTTCGAAAATTTGCTAGCTTTATTTATAAAGTAACTACAATTACATGTTCGTTACTTTTTTGGACCATTTATATCATCGAATCTGATGTGAGCACATATCGATTGTGCTACATGTATATAACAGTTTACGAACACATGATATGATGAGATATGGTTGGATCAGAATTTCCAAAATTCAAAAATAATAAATTCCTCGTTCTCTCTTGACATCTCATCTATATGTAAATAATTATATACAAATAGCATTAGTCGTGTACGTATAGGGTGCTTGCAATTTTGAATTGCTATAACAATTATTTGATTCATGTAAGAAATCGATTTTCGGAAAAGTAAATATTCAAGAATCCGAATATAACGATACAAATTGTTTTCCATCGCTAATTCTAACAACATTTTGAGAAATTTCTCTCTTGGTTCCCGACGTATAAGTAGAAAGTTAGTTCTTGATCTTTTAAAATGATACAAGTTGGTCATCCATATTTCATTATAATTGTGCAACAGTTTCCAATTATGGAAACATCTACATCTCAATTCAAATTTTTAGTTTCAGTCTCAAGTTAGAGAACATTACCCCAACTTCGTAAAGTTAGATTTGTTAGGTTTAGGTTTGCATAGCATTTAATAGAAATTTAAATAGTTTTTCATAAATAATGTTATTAATCACCAGTGGTAATCAACACCAATTTAGGTGATAGCTGGTCCCGTGATTCGTTTTGCGAAACAAATTATAATGAATTAAGATACAGATGATGTTCATCAATAATAATGAATGAAATTACTCTTTTGTCATTGATAACTAATTATGTAAATGTTTGGTGCATATTTTTGGAGTAACAATGCATTTTTATTACTGATGTGATGAGGAATATGTGATTGAAAATGAAGGAAAAATTATTGATGTGATGAAAAATATTATTTTATTGACGAATGTGTAATTGAAAATAAACAGACTCAAACAGAGGGCATAATAAAAAGTTAGAGACCAATTCATGTGAAGATTCAAAGGAAAAAGAACAAATTAAAGAAAATGTGGTAGCCAACTATGTCAAATCAATTTCTACACCAAATAAAATTACAAAGAAGCAACTGGATAGAGAAGACACGTTGGACAAAAGGCATCATGTTTGAAGGCAGTCGCCCATTCCTACACCCACTCAAACCCCCCATTCCCCAACAAAAGAAAATACCTTGTTGTATTGTAATGAGGTGCTTGTGCTCCAATCATACTGCCATGAATTGTCGTGGGTGAATAAATTCATGAGTTATGCTATATGCACAGTTGGTTTGACAAAAAATTTGACTGATGAAACAAAAAAAAAAAAAAAAGGAAAAAACAATCTGTCAAGCTGTTTTTCATTTTCTGTCAAATTATTTATTTATTTATTTTTATTTGTTAAAGTATCTATCAAACTAACTGTACAAATAGCAAAACTGTAAATTCATGTCTTGGCATTTACTTAATTTCCACAATTTATGAACCATACTCCTTCAATGGGGATTTCAAGTACTCCCAAACATGTTTTCATAGTTATAGAACCTGGCCAGGACCGATCGTCCGGGCCAAAAAACAGGTGTCTCGGGGCCCTTGTCGGTCCTGGCCACAAAACAGGTGACTCGGACCCTTGTCAAGGCAAGATAGATTAATTTAATAGAAGTGAAAATTACACTAAGACATATTTTAAAAGATTGTATTTCAAAAATAAGGGTGAATGACAAAAAAGTCCCCCCAACCATTACTCATATTACAGAATACTATTCTAATCATTTCATTTCGACGGAGTACCTCATACATAACCTTTTCGGTGCGAAAAACCTCCTACAAGTAAAATGATAAATTTATATTTCTTTTTCAAATAAAATAATTAAATTAAAAAAATTGAACCCCAACCTAACCACCCCACCCCACCCCCACCCCCACCTGCACCTTCCCCTCACCATGTTTGATTTCAATTGAAATCTAAATCACAGTTAACAACATATTTTATGAAATCCATAACCGTTTTAACTTTTATCAAAATTTATTAAAAATTTGATTTTAATTTTCACCAAACAGAAGCAAAATCACAATAAATTTGAATTTCGATAACATGCTAATTTTAAAAATCCTCCGACGATCGTACGCTGATCGAATATACAAATTGCTTATGTCATCTCAAAGTTTATTTTGAGAACTACATTATGAGCATATCAAATAATCCAAACATATATAAAAAATAGTTAAAAATACGTTAAACGCGAATCTTAAAGAAAGACGTCTAACTCACTTTAAAAAAAAAATTCAATTATTTCATTAATATTAATTATATTTGCGATACAAATTTCTCAACGTAATTTTCATCATTTTATTAAGAAATTTTATATGAAATATGATATCAAAAAATTTCGAAATTTTACGTACGAAAAAGTCATATTCCATGAAAATTTCCAGACGCAAAATTACATGGAGGTATGATTTTTTTGGACGTAAATTTTCGATTATAAAATTTCTCCAAACTTCTTTACAAATTCGATTGTGACTACTCAATTTTAAAGTTTTGCGTCCCCTGATTGCAACTTCCTCCTCCGTATCATAACTGCCAACCAAAGTCACTTTCTAGGACGGATCTCTTACCTATGACGTCCATTTTCCCTAAGGCCTCTCTACCTAACACCTTGGAACTTTTATGGCACCATTCGTCGGCGCCACCTCCATCAACTTTATCGACTTTTGCTTGGGTTGAAGACTCTTCATAAAATTAGTACTGCTCGTCGGCATGGCTTTTACTAGTTATTTCTAATTCGATTTGATTGATGTACTTCTTAACTCATCGTCGGCTGAAAAGCTTGTACTCTTCATCACTGGAGGAATCTGTTGCATAAGGATCAGTGATCAATATTCGAACAATTCTTGTACCATTAAAACTCAATTCCTCAACATTGGCTTTTGGTTTGAAGGAGAACTAGAAGTTGGTAATTTGTGTTTAAGCGTTGGGGTAGGGTGGGGTGATTGGGGAAGAAAAAGGTGGGGATGGTTTTGGGTGCAGATTTTTTTATTTAATTATTTCATTTAAAAATATAAATTTTATCATTTTATCCTTTAAAGTTCTGTTTGGATCGGATTAAAATCTGATTTTAATTTAAGTTAAAATCAAACAATTAATATTAACCATATTTTTTATGGGTTTCACATATTAAACTACATATTTCAAAAACTTCTATTACAACTCACTAAAAATCTAGTTTCAGTTCCACCAAACACCCTCTAAAATTGGTTAATAAAATTACTATTTTACCCTTAAGCAGTGGAGAGGTGTGGAAAGACCGTATTGCCCTTTCAAAAATTATTCAGTTCGACCCTCTTAAGTGGAGTTAATGGCTCCGCTAATGGATTTGAATGGTATGCGATCTTTCGCACCAAAAATGTAATAAAAGGGTGAAGGTTAGAGCAGCGTTGGGCCATTCACCCAAAAATAACTTAAAAATCGAGAATATAATAAGGAAATAATAAAATTTATTGAGTAACTTCCCATTAATAATTCTCGACATCAACAGGGATATTATCGTCGATAATCGTTGATGGTGTGTCGATGATCACCAATATTATTGTTGTCGATAATTTCATTTGAATCGTTAATACATATTGATTTCAATCAGAATCATTAGCTATTAGATAAGTCAATGAAAAAGAAGATTATCGTGTATGATCATTTCAACCTCAAAATCATTTTCCCCCAAGATGTTGTCTTCCTCTGCCCAGCTTATTCTCACGACTTTCTTTGAAATATATTGAGTTTTCCACGGCAATGTTATTTGAGAAACAGCCAGAGTGAAAGTTACGCAAATGAATATTGAGATACAAAATATTACCATAAATAAAATTAAGCTAAAACTTAAATAAAGTACATGAATTACCATCTTCCATTGCAAAATGACATACTGGTCTCTTTTGTCGTCCCATTCTCGGAATGAAATAAAATATATAGAAAGATTAAAATTTATTCAGTGACACCTAAACTTTTCCTTTGTGATTGAAGCATTGTCGGTGATTTCCAACGACATTGTCGTCGATAATTGCTGACAGAGGTGTGTTGATGATCGTCGAGGTTATAATCGATAATTTCTCTTGAATCACCAACACACTTCAATTATAATCATAAACGGTCATACTGTCGATAATTGAAATATTAACAACGATTCTCAACAATGGACGATATTGTCATCGAATATTCGGTCACGAAGGTATATCAATAATTGCCAACAATATCTTGGTCGATAATTTCGTCTAACATATATAATTTTAATAAGAATTCCAACAAGCATACCATCGAGGAATTCTTTAATTCAAGAAGGGGACCCTTAATTTTTTTTTTTTTTTTTTTTTAAGATTTAAAGTTAACAAAAAACAATAATTAAAACAACCAACTGCGAACATAATAATAATAATTAATCCCCTAGCGTGCATTTCTCCATGTGTTTGAACAAATTGTTTGTGTAAAAATATATGTAAAATTTGATATATTTGGTAGGTTAACTTAAACGGAAGAAAAAAAATTCTTTGTTCATCACATGAATTTTATTCTAGTTATAATTATTTTGTAATTTGGAATAGTACTTGAAATTTTAAAGTGAAATATATCTTCACGATGGACTTTGTGATAATATAACAGAAATTTTAATGCTTTCTGTTATAATAAAAAAATTTATCAATCAACTTGTTCTTTTTTAAAGGTTGAATATGAACTGTTTTTGGGTAGAGTGACGTAGCGGAATATTATAGAAAAGATAAATAACCTCACATATATGAGAGAAAACTTACGAAAATTTTATTCAATTCAATAAGCTACTGCTTAAAGAGTTTACAATGCTTTAAATAGTAAAACCCTAGCAAAATTCTGAAAATAAATAATAAAAATAAAAAAAAACTATATTTTTCCATTTAAAATTCGAGCTAAGAATTTAAATGGAAACACCTAAGACTCAGATCGTCCTCCAACAAACGGAATATGAATCCGAATTTTATTGAATGAGATATTACCAAAATAAAAATTATCATAAACGGTAAAAATACTTAATCGATGGCCTAAACGATGAAATCTGTCCAAAATCCGACGTACATCATGGCCAAAGGCACTGCGTTGTGATCATTGACCCGTTTTCAATCGAATTAGGCTAGGAATTTGTCAAAAACAAACAAACACAAAGTTATCATGAAATCATTTTTTCCATTTGTGATCTCACCTCGTCATAAACTCTAATTCCTTATACACTTCATCACAGAGTAAACATTAATCCAAAAACAAATTATACAATTTTCCCTTATAAATAAATTAATATATCCCTATTTTTCTATCGTGCAGTGCTCCTTGATATAATGCAGTGATATGCTGTTTCATTTTCAAAAGAAATATATATATTAAATTAATTTTTTAAGCTTACGTAAGCATGCTATTAGATGTTCGTTCATCACTTTGACGGATTCAAACTAAACATGCTTCTAGTTGCCCCGAATTCAATGAAAACATCAATTTCGAATTAGGCAAAATTCATTTTCTAGTTTCAAAAGTTCCACATTAGCTTTCGTTCCTAGTTTTTTTTTCCTTGACCGAAAGAGTATCAAAATTTGAATTTTATTCTCAACATTGCTCTATGAATTGCATCTATTAGGTTCTTACAAAAACTCATCCATCAAGGAATAAGAATATATCCACACTAGATTTTAAAAATTACATCACTAAACCATCAATTTACAGCGTCTAATGCTTCTTCGATGAACTTTCGTGGATAGAAACCTTTTTTTGGGCACCCGGAAATGCGAGTCGAATATCAGCATCGACTGGTTATTCAGAATTGCACGTATTAAATTTGTTCTTTTTAGAAAATGACGTTTTCGGACAAGAATGAATGTGATATCCTACTTCAAGTACAGAAGCTTCCCAAAAGCATGGCAACCATTGAATCCTTTGAACCACTATATGACCGAAAGGTCGTTATTGCTTGTGGTCTTCCACGCATCGAGAGATACTGAAGGTGTAGAAGAATTTTGATACGTTTTGTGCTTTAAATTAAAATGTAAAGAAAAAGACATCTTAAATTATGTAGAAAGTGTAGCATTATTCCTCTTAGTGAAATTGAATATTGAAAATGAATTTCAAGGCTCGATATGTTACGAGAACCTAAAAACTCAAATGAGTAATTTGATACATCTAACAAGTTCAAACGAATAGTTATATTATAAGTTTTTGACACGAATTACCATCATGGAAACATTTAATATAAAAACAATAATCAATATATAAGAATTTGGGTTGATACTCTTCACAATTCTAACCTTTTTGAAGTAAATAATTCTAATACATTGTATAATGGATAATGGAATTCATACAAGCCAACTGTATAATCTTTTACATGTGAACATAATCGTAGTTAAAAAAATTCCAAATTTTAGATAGATAATTCCTTTTGTAATTCATAAATACCTTTGGCGTACTATATTAAGCATGTATAAGGAATTTAGTATAAAATTATATTAGATAATAGTAGATAAATGGTAAATAGCACAGAACATCCCTACCTTTCAATATCATTGTGCAAAACGTCTATACTTTTTCATTTTTTGACATTTTCACCCCTACTTTCCACCTTTCATTGCGCAAAAAGACCCTTTTAACTATTTTTCAATAAGATGATTATTTTACCCTCCTATTCAAATAAAACAAAAAAGGAAAGAAGGTGGTGCGACGTGGATTTATAGGTGGGGTTGTGAAGGTGGTAGTTAGGAGTGTCCAAAAGTCTCGAACTGAATCGAGCGGTTCTTCATAAGTTAAATACCCGAACGGGTACCCGAATCGAGAACTGATGGGTTTGGGTCGGGTCTAGACTAGGAACCGAAGAACCGAAACTAAATAATTTTTTTATTTTTTTATAGAATTAATTAAATTATTTTATTTTTTCTAAATAAATTAACAAATTAATTAATTAAATTAAATCATTTTATAATTTTAATTTTAAAGTCCAAATCATTTTAAAGCACAAATACTTAAAAATATTTTATTTTTATAATTTTTAATTTATATTTCATTTTCTTTATGCAGACAGACTGCTTAAAGCAAATAAATTATTAATGTGGATTACTGACATTTTAATATTAATATCTAATTTTTGGTATTTGTATGCATTGAGTTAGTATTATTCGACAACTAGTTATTTATATATTTTTGAATTGGATTACGTTAATTTGTAAAAGTTACGAATGAAATGTCATTAGTTATATTTATGTAGAGTTGTTGTAAATGTTAAAAAATTTAATAATGGTGCAGAACCAAACTCGAACGGTTCCATAATTATATTTGGACCCGACGGTTTCATTTATTAAATACCTAAAAATTTTGGAACCAAACAGAACCTAACCGACCCACGGACAACCCTAGTGGTAGTGGTGGAGAATTTATGACTTATTTTTAATATTTTGAAAAATTTAGGACTATGATTGCAATTAGTTGTTTATTTTTTCATTTCATTTCTTTTTGTTTTATTTGAATAGGATGGTAAAATCGTCATTTTATTGAAAAAATTGTTGAAAAGTACCTCTTTTGCAACGAAAGGGAGAAGGTAGGGGTGAAAATGTCAAAAAATGAAAAGTATAGACATTTTGCACAATGACATTGAAAGATAGGGACGTTTTGTTCTATTTACCCGTAGATAAATTATATTAAGGATAATTACAGTCACGATCTCAAGCCTTTCAAATTTTTGTAACTATTACCTTATCTTTTCATTTGTTGTACGCATGGTCGTAAAAAATTTAATTGAGTGTGGTCGAATGACATATAGACGGAAAGTGTTCATGTCTCCATTAATTGACCAGAAAATTAAGTTCGACTATATTTTTCAATTTTAGAAAAGGCAAAATTATAACTTTATATTATCCACATATAAAAAAAACAAAAAAAGGACTTTCCCCCACCCCATCCATTTCTTCCCAAGCTCTTCGTCCCACACCTCGTGCACCTAAATTCATTATAGATCCCTATTTGGGCTCCACTTTAGATTAAAAAAATAAAAAAATTTAATCACATATTTTTCAATAAAACATTATTACACGTAATCTCAAAAAAATTTCTTATTTTTTGATCATTCATTCTCCAAAAATCATTATTACAAAATACATTTTTCCTGAAATTTATTTTTAATGGAGTCTGTTGGAAAATCTAACATAATTGGGGCCACACGTAACGTATTAAAATGTGTGTGCTATTATTCAAAGTTTATTAGTTAATTAAAGTGATCTACCAAAGATGAATTTTGACTAATGGGTATTAAGTTTCATGGAATTAAAGTGTAGAGACCGAATATTTGTTTCAAATTAATGAGGGGCTGATTTGAATCAAATGAAAGATAATGACCATTCATTATCTTATTCCTTTTAGGGGGTCATGGTCCCCAATTGTTAGTGGTCTTCAAGCTTCTCTACATCCCCATCAATGGAGAGCAAATTTGATAAGAAGATCACCAATCAATTGGAAGATCATAACCAATTCCGGCGAAGAATCAGACACCTATGGATCTATGGTTCAAGGTACGCTTCTGTTTTCATTTTGATGTTCTCGTTAATTTCAACATGGACGATTCAAGGTTGATTATTGATTGTTTTAGATCAATAATCCTTAACATATTTTCTATCAAGTGGTATCAGAGCCGATCCATTGTTGAATTATTGAGAAATTGAATTTTGAAATTCTGGATTTTATGGATTTTATGATGTTCTTGTTATTTTATGCAATTTGGATTTATTAGTATATGAATCTAGCATGAAATTATCTGGATCTTGATAATATTAAAGTTTTCTTTTTTATCAAGAAAATTCGGATTTGAAATAAAGATTGGATTTTGGATCTGTTGGTTTTTTGGATCTAGAATTAAGGTTTAAGTTTTAAAAAAAAAAAAAAAAAATTGGGCAGCCGCCGTGCCGGTTCCAGGTTGCTGGTCGGGGGTGGCGACCCCCGGCCATGATTGGTGCTGCCGCCAGCCGGCGGCAGCGTGTGCTGCTGGAACAGCAGCGTGCTGTTCCAGCGGGTTGCTGGAACAGCACGCTGTTCCAGCAGTTCCAGCAGGCTGCTGGAACAGCGCTGCTGTTCCAGCAGCATTGATCCTGGCCGGGGCGTGCACCCCTTCCCCGGCCAGGCCAGATTTTGGGCTGGCGGCGCCGTCCGGCGCCGCCTATGGAGGAATACGAATGGTCTCCATTAAAGTTTTCAGTCGTGGAGGAGATGAAAGGCTTCTTCCATTTTCGGTTTGGGAAGTTTTGGGGGCGGGGGCTTGGTGTGTAAATTTGAAGTCTTGAGGTCCCCTCTTGCAATTTAAGGATTAGGGTTAAAATTTATATTTTAGCCCCTAAGGTTTAAAGTATATTCAAGTTGGGCCTTGAGGTTATGGGCTTTAATAACTCAACCCCTGAAGTTTAAAGTCTTTAGTTATTAAGCCCTCTAAAGTTTAAAATTCATCCCATTGGGCCTTATAAAGTTCTGGGTTTAATAATTCAACCCCCTAAAGTTCTGAAATTAATTAATTTGGGCCATTTAAGTTCTGAATTTTGTAATTAAGCCCCTGAATTTTCATAATTGGTTTAAATTGGCCTCTAAAGTTTCTAATAATTGATTTTTGACTTTTAAACTTTCCAATAATTTATTCATTGACCCATAAAGTTTTGAACTATTAAGTTTTGGGTCCCTAAAGTTTTCCATAATCAATTATTGGTCCCTAAAGTTTTGAATTAATTAATTTTGACCCCTAAAGTATTGAATTATTAACCCTTAGGCCATTAAAGTTTCAAGATTAATACAATTAAGTATTCCGCTTTTCAAATTTTGGTATAAAGGACTCAATAGAGTATATAATATTCAAAAGTGAATTGATTGAAGCAATATGTTGCCAAAGCAACCTCTCTTGTGGAAATCAATTAACTTAGAATATTAGAAGGAATTCGTGTGTATGCTTGTTCATGCGAATATTAGCCGGCCCAAAGGAAGGTTAATATTTGGCCGAATTGTATGCACACTTGTGGTGATAAACGTGTGACAATTATAAAGTTTCCATGTGAATAATAAATCAATCCAAAGATGGGTTTATTATTTGACATGATTTATTGTCAATGTTTGATCACTACATCAAGAGTACCACTTACAGTTAATATTACTGTCCAAAGACTTGATATTAATGATGTGCTAGGTATCTTGAGATGGGACGTACCATTATTTGAATAACTTAATTGTTTATACGGATTCCAATGTGAACATGTTTATTGGGAACAAGTTCTCTATTCAGTTAGTCCATCCACTTCTGCTATATCTGTCAACATCAACTCCATTCCAGTGCTAAATAGAACGAACTTCAAGTATTGGAAAGAGAACATATTAATTGTTCTTGGCTGCAAAGATCTAGATCATGCGCTTCGGATTGAGCAACCCGTTTCTCTTACGGAAGAAAGTTCATCTGATGGAAAAAGGGAACTTTGAGAAGTGGGATCGCTCAAATCGCATGAGTCTAATGATCATTAAGCGCGGCATTCCGGAAGCCTTTGGAGGCACAGTATCTGAAGAAGTAACTAATGCCAATGATTTCTTGCCGAAATGAGAAACGTTTTGCGAAAAACGATAAGGCTGAAACAAGCACGCTTTTGCAAAGCTTGATTTCAATAAAGTATAAAGGCAAAGGAAATATAAGGGAGTACATCATGAAGATGTCTCACATCGCTTCTAAGCTTAAAGCACTAAAGCCCGAGCTGTCTGATGACTTGCTCTTACATTTGGTATTGATTCCGCTTCTTGCACAATTTTGCTGATTAAGGGCAGTTACAACTGTTAAAGGGGAAAGTGGACTCTTAATGAGCTCATTTCCATATTATGTGCAAAAAGAAGAAATACTAAAGCAAAATAAAATTGGCATTACTCACTTGGCAAATACTTCTAAGGATAATAAAGAATAACAAAGCTGCATTCGGTTCGGTTTAAAATAAACAGCAAAAGTCTGAAAATGATAAATTAAGCTATAACTTTTGTGAAAATCTGGGATATATAAAGAGAGACTGTACTAAATATCACGCTTAGCGTGTGAAGAAAAGTACACTTCTCATTTTGGTTTGTTTTGAGGTAAATTTAATGTCAATACCTAGACACACTTGTTGAATATATTTCGGTACTACTATTCAAATAAGTGTGTATATGCGGGATTCTCTGATCTGTCAAAACCAATTGATGCTGAAAGATTCATCTATGTGGGGTGATGGCAAATCAGTAAAAGTTGAGGCTATATGGACCTTAAGTTATCATTAAAGGCTGGTTATTATTTGAATTTGAAAGAGACATTTACGGTACCGTCTTTTGGACGGAATTTGGTTTCTATTTCTACATTGGACAAATTTGGTTACTCTTGTTCAATTTGAAATAGTCAGATTGATCTCTTTCTAATAACTTATATCAGTTTAATACAGTTGCCTCTTATAAAGAAATCTTGTATATGAATCCGCATGGTATTGAACATAAATTAACCAATGAGAATTCTGCTTTGTTTTGGCACAAGCAATAAGGTCACTTCTCTCAAAAGAGAATGAAAAAATCTTGTGTTAGAAGGAATTCTTGATTCCTTATTTTTCAGACTTAAGTGTCAATATCAATTGCATTAAGGACAAATAAACAAACATAAGGAGATTAAGTGTCATATGACTTCGGACGTCTTAGAACTAATTCATACGGTTATCTGTGGACCATTTCTTTCGGGTTTCTTGGAATGGTCAACAGTCATTTATTAAGTTCATAGACGAATTTTCTCAATATGGCTACCTATATCTCATTTATGAGGAATCCCAAACATTGGACATGTTCAAGGCATACAAGACTGAGATTGAAAATCAACTCAGTAAAAGAATTCATTAAGTCAGATCTTACCATAGTGGTAAATACTATGATAGATATGACGAATCAGAAGAACAATGTCCAAGGCCTTTTGCTAAAATTCCTAGAGAAATGTGGAATCATTCCACGATACATCAGAATCTTTCTAGTAAAGATCAGTAAAGACTGCAGCTTAAATTCTGAACACAGTTCCAAATAAAGCAATTTTTTTAAGGGATTACAATATTTTTAAAGATCCCACTATTAAGTCAATTTTCAAACGGGAAATGTTCGGTTCCTTGATGATGTAGAGTTTGCGGGGGGAGATAAAGTTGTAAGGGTAATGATTTTGTCTTGAATGAAGTATGTGTATATATTTCTTCTGTTGCAATTGACAATGATCAGGTTCAGGGACAAATTCTTGCTCCAGATCTTGTTCAAGAAGCGATTTCGGATCAAGACTTCATTACAAAATCCCCTATACACAATCAAGAGATTGTTCCAGAAATTCAAACTCAACAACCTCAAGAACAAACATCATTAAGGAAATCCACTATAAAAGGGAGAAAGACAATTCTGGATATTTTTATAGTCTCTCTCCAATAAAATAAGGATGACATGTATTGGTGAAAGAAGATCTGATCAATCAACTTTCATCAAATAATGCAAAGTTATAACTCTCAAAAGTGGATTGATGTCATGAATAAGGAGTATAAGTCTTTACAAGACAATAAAGTTTGGGATCTTGTCCCATTACCAGAAGGTGCGAAACCCGTTGGTTGCAAATGGATATTTAAAACCAAAAGGGATTCGAATGGTAATATGAAAAGATATAAGGCTCGTCTTGTAGCTAAAGGCTTTATACAAAAGGAATGCATTGACTATAAAGAGGCTTTCTCTCCAGTTTCAACGAAAGACTCTTTCAAGACAATTATGGCACTTGTTTCACACTTTGATCTTGAGCTACAACAGATAGATGTTAAGATGATGTTTCTAAATGGTAACATTGATGAAACGATCTCTATGGTGCAATCATAAAACTTTGTGTCAGGAGACCCAAAGAATATGGTTTGAAAATTAAAGAAATACATCTATGGGCTTAAGTGAGTTTCCCGTTAATGGTACCACAAGTTTCATCAAGTAATTATCTCATTTGGTTTCGAGATGAATGTTGTTGGTGATTGTGTGTATCACAAGTTCAGTGGGAGTAAACATATATTCCTGATTTTGTATGTTGATGACATACTGCTTGCCATTAATGATATAGTTGCACGAAACTAAGAGATTTTCATCAAGGAATTTTGAGATGAAAATTTTTGGTGACGTCTCTTTTGTATTAAGGATTTGGATACATCGGGATTACTTTCGAGGTATTCTTGGATTGTCACAAAAGAGCTATATCGATAAAGCATTTAAAAGGTTTGGCATGCAGGACTGTAAATCAGGTGACACCCCTATTGATAAGGGAGACAAGTTTAGTCTCAATTAAAGTTTCAATGATAAATTTAAAGAAAAGGAAATACGTAAAATTCTGTATGCTTCAGCAATTGAGAATTTAATGTATACTCAAGTTTATACACATCCGGATATAGCATTCATGGAATGCTAGACAGATTTTTAACTAAATTTCGGGATGGAAATTTGGAAAGCAGCCATAAGGTTATTCAGTGTTTATAGAGAACTAAGGATTACTTGATCACATTCAGGAAAATCAGACCAATTGGAGATCGTTGGATAATCTGATTATGATCATGGAATTGACTGCAAAATATTGTCACTGGGCTGCATATTTTGGATGGAATTGAAAGACCATTTGAGTTAAGTTATTATGTGACAATAGCAGTCTTGTATTCCAACGGGAACATGACGATGTCAAAGTCTAAAGACATTAAGTTCCTAGTTGTTAAGGAAAGAAATCAGAGTGGTTAGATTTCTATAAAGCATATAGAAACAAACTCCATAATCATGAATCCATTTACTAATGGATACCACCCAAGGTCTTTCATGAGTATATTGCTCACATGGGTGATTCATCTTTTGATGATATGTCAGTTTAGTGGGAGTTTGTATTTGGATGTTGTCTGTTTTAGACACATATTTTATCCATGGATATTCGGTTAATTTCAGAAATAAAGTATTCAGTTCAGTTCCACTCTGATTAAAGTTTATGGTTGATCTCACTTAAGAAATACGGTTGGACCAGTTGGAAATAGACATGATGGATCACATAACATGTAATTTCCATGCTACACTTCCATGATTGATCTATGTCATTTGGTTATATGGGTGTACGTGACCATTGATGGATTTAGTCATGTTAAATGTGACGAAAATCGCTTTGATCCTATATCAATATGACTGATGGACGAGATTGTTTTCAATACCCATAATAATAATAATAGCAAAAAAATTTTGAGCTCATAAGGTTGTGCACATTTGAAATGTTACACGTTTGGCCCAGTGGGAGATTGTTGGAAAATCTAACATAATTGGGGCCACACGTAACGTATTAAAATGTGTGTGCTATTATTCAAAGTTTATTAGTTAATTAAAGTGATCTACCAAAGATGAATTTTGACTAATGGGTATTAAGTTTCATGGAATTAAAGTGTAGAGACCGGATATTTGTTTCAAATTAATGAGGGGCTGATTTGAATCAAATGAAAGATAATGACCATTCATTATCTTATTCCTTTTAGGGGGTCATGGTCCCCAATTGTTAGTGGTCTTCAAGCTTCTCTACATCCCCATCAATGGAGAGCAAATTTGATAAGGAGATCACCAATCAATTGGAAGATCATAACCAATTCCGGCGAAGAATCAGACACCTATGGATCTATGGTTCAAGGTACGCTTCTGTTTTCATTTTGATGTTCTCGTTAATTTCAACATGGACGATTCAAGGTTGATTATTGATTGTTTTAGATCAATAATCCTTAACATATTTTCTATCAGAGTCGAAACATGGGCTAAGTTTCTTTATCACAAAAATTTCTCAAACACATAGGTGCATAGTACATTTTGGTTTTTTTCTTTCTGTCTCTCTAATTTGGTTTCTAAGTTGAAGTTTTTTTCAGCTCATAAATCAACTGTACTTTCTATTAAATGGAGATCAATGCTTAGTTTTTCAGTGTTCTTTTATCGTTCTTCGTCCGGCCATTTTTTTATTTTTTGGCTCCAATATTGATGTTTTTTTTTTTCAATTAGTTTTCCAATGAAGACTGCCTCTACAGGCCCTCCAATTTCTTCTATGGATCTCTTAATTGTTTGCCGGGCTATATGGTTTTGATGGAATTTGGGTTAAATTTTGGAAAATTTGATGAAGTATAAAACTTGAAAAGTGACTTTGTGTCAACTTCGACCAAATATTCGGACATGATCTGATAGTCAAATTATAAAAATAAATAAACTAATTTGTTATACTCGTAGAGTAGATCGTCATAGTATATTTGGAATTTCAAAATCAATTTTGAATGAATGAGAAATTATGGTCCAAAGTTGGAAGAAAAATGAGGAGAAAAAGATGAAAGAAATCATATAGCATTGCCGCTCGAGTGGTAGGCTAGCACCTAGCTAGCGGCGAAGCTGTTGCTCTAACGATAGGCGGGCGAAAAGTTTCTATTGAACACTTATCATTGACGCTCGAGTGAGAGGCCATCTACAGCAAGGGAAGCTTCCTTTCGTGAAGTTTGCAGAATTTTGAGACGCGTCTCTTCATTAACAACCTTTCCTCTTCTATAAATAAAATCCTTTGGACGTCCATTATGCATCCCATATCGTTTTTGCATTATCATTACAACAAAATCTCTCCAAAAATCATTCCAAAAGTATTTTCATGTAGTTTATGGTTTGAAGTACTTGTACAACAAGTTGTATCTTGGAAGACAAATATCGTAATCTGTTAGCATCGCTGCGGAACAATTTTGTCTTAAAGAGAAAGTGTTAATCACTTGCCTCAAATATCTTTTCTTCATTTTATTTTCATAATCCCTCTTCTTTTCATTTCTATTTTACTTGAAGTTTAATTACGCTCTTATGAATTAAACTTTACAATTACTTTGTCAATTAAACAAACAACAATTTCACTACACAAATTCACCACCAATCTTAAGACAAAACTTGAGGTTGTTTGTTGAAAAATCATTTTTCTTCATTTTTGGAATAAGCTTTCATGTATTATTCATTTTTTTCATTTTGTGCATTAAACTTCTGTTTGTAACAAAAATAACTACCGCTGAGACTACTTCAAGTCAAACAACGAATTATGCGAACCATGTGGCTCCGCCTTTAGCTACACAAATACCACTCTCATATCCCATATGGGAAAAAGCAAAAAAGTTTGGAGGTGTGGATTTCAAAAGATGTTGTTCTATCTTATTACTTTGAATTTGACAAAGTTTTTAAAAAAGATCAATCATGTTGTACAAGAAGGAAAAAATAATCAGGAGTCGATTATTGCATTGGTTGCATAGAAGCACTCAATTTTTTTATTTTTTTTTTGTAAAAATTACATTCTAAATGGATTGGGCAATACACTTTATGGAGTGTATAGTTCTATGGACTCGGCCAAGGATCTATGAGATTCATTGGAGAAAAAGTATAAGATCGACGATGCCAAAACAAAGAAGTTCATTGTCGGCAAGTTTTTAGACTGTAAAATGATAGACTCCAAAATCGTGATAAGTCAAGTACAAGACTTTCAAGTTCTACTTCATGACATACATTCAAAGAAGATGGAATTGAGTGAATCATTCCAAGTTACAGCTATCATTGAGAAAATCCCTTATATATGGAGAGATTTAAAGAACTATCTCAAGTATAAATGTAAGGAAATGAATTTGGATGAATTGATAGTTCGTTTGAAGATTGAGGAAGACAATAGAAAGACCGAAAGAAAATCTATTGTTCAACTTGGAGCAAATTTTGTTGAAATTGGTTCGAATGTTGTCACAAAAAGCATAGGATCATGGATAATGCACCAAGAAGAGACTACTCCAAGAATGTCAAGAAGTTTAAAGGCACATGTTACAATTAAGGAAAAGTTGGACATTGTTCAAATGAAATTTTAAAGCCGAAGAAGACTACACAAGCATATGTAGTTGAAAAAGACACCCTTTCTTAAGGGGTTCAAGAGATTAGTCTATTTATGGTTGTTTCTGAATGCAACACGGTTGGTAATCCTAGGGATTGGTGGGTCAACATTGGTGCTATCCACCATAGTTGTGTAAATAAGACCATGTTCTCAAACTATCATGACAATTCATGGGGAACTCTGCAATTTCGAAGTTGAAGGACTTGGAAAGATCACATTGAAAACGTCTTCCAAGAAAAAAAAAAAAACTAGTCCTCAATAATGTTCTTCATGTTCCAGACATTCACAAGAACCTAGTTTTGGGTCTCTACTTAGCAAGGACGACTTTAAACTTGTATTTGTATCGGAAAAGTTCGTACTTACCAAAAATGATATGTATATTGGTAAGGGTTATCTTAGTGAATGAATGTTCAAAATGAATGTCCTTACAATTGTACCAAAACGCATTGTAAATAAAAATTCCAATTCTATTTATATGCTTAAGTTGTCTTGTTTATGGTTTAGTCGATTAGGACACATTAATTACAAATCTATATGCAAACTTATAAATCAAAGTTTAATCCCAATGCTTAAGATTGATTATAATCATAAATGTAAAGTATGTGTTGAAACAAAGTTGGTCAAAACACATTTTCGCTCAGTTAAAAAGAACACGACACATTTAGAATTAATACATAGTGATATATGTGATTTGAAATTCGTTCAAACTAAAGATGGTAAGAAATACTTTATAACTTTCATTGATTATTGTACAAAATATTATTATGTCTTTCTACTACGAAATAAAGGCGAAACCTTAGATGTATTCAAACATTATAAAATGGAAGTTGGAAATCAATTTGGTAAACGAATAAACAATATTTGTAGTAATATAGATGGTAGATACGTGGTACAGTCTGAAGAATATTACTCATCTCAATCGAACGGTATTGCTGAACGCAAAAACGAAACTCTTAAAGAGATGATGAACACAATGTTAATAGTTCGGGTCTACCCCAACACTTGTTAGAGGAACTTATTTTTTCGACAAATAGAATTCTCAACAAAATAACCCTTAAGAAATGGAAGAAACTCCATATGAACTATGAAAAGGTCATTCCTTCCTATCAACACTTGAAAGTGTGGAGGAGTTTGGCTAAGGTTAAAATACATAAGCCTAAACAAGTGAAAATCGGTCCTAAAATGAATGTTTGAATATTTATTGGATACACCAATAATTGTAATCCATATCATTTCCTTGTACATAAATTCGAAATTCAAGATGTATATAAAGGAACCATAATTGAATCGAGAAATGCATCATTCTTCGATAATGTTTTTTCATGCAGAGACAAAGAAAATGCAAGTTCAAATAAAAGAACTTGAGAAAACACAAATGACACTTCAAATTAGAAGAACCAAAGCGTAGTAAAAGGGCTAGAATGTTAACGAAACATATTGATATGAAAAACTGGGTGTAACTGATGTGATATTAGAGATTAAGATCTCTAGAATATCGGAAGAAATTATACTTTTCCAATCTCACTACATTGAGAGTGTACTTAAAAGGTATAATGCACTTGAGGAATGTCCTGCGAAAATCTCTATTGACACAAATTTACACTTAGTTAAAAATACGGGTGAATATTTGTTTCAACTAAAATATTCACATATTATAGACAGTCTAATATATATTACAAATTGCACTCGATCGGACATAACATTTTCTGTGAACAAAATTAGTAGATTCACAAGTGATCCAATTCATGATCATTGAAAGGCTTTAACAAGGGTTCTAAAGTACTTGAAATATACCTTAACATGTAGATTACACTTCACAAAATATCCCGCGGTATTGGAAGGATATTGTAATGAGAATTAAATATCCGATATGAAGAATTCTAAGTCTACTAGTGATTATGTATTTATCATTGGTGGAGTTGTTGTGTCATGGAAGTCGACAAAACAATGTGTATAACTCAAATAATGATGAAATTGGAGTTTATTGCTTTGGACAAAGTTGGAGAAGAAGTAGAATGACTTCATAACTTCTTGAAAGATATTCCATATTGACCTAAGCCAATCTTGCAATCGGTATACATTGTGATAGTCAGTCGGTTATGGGAAAGGCTCAAAACGGCATGTATAATGATAGGTTGATACATATACGTCGTAGACATAATATCATTAAGCAACTGACCTCTAGTGCTATCATCTTCATAGATTATGTGTAGTCAAAAGAGAACATTACGAATACACTTACGAAAGGTTTACCAAAAGATCAAGTACGTTGTCTATCAAAAGAAATGAGACTAAAGCCTACTACGTAAGAATATTTCTAATGGCAACCCAACCTTATTGACTGGAGATCTCAAGATCTTGGTTTTAGGGGACAACTAAGTTATGAAGATTCAATAAAACACCGAGAAAATATTTCATAACTCATTCCTATGACAATTAAAGTGCTTTCTACAAAATGTTAAATGTTAAGATATGCTTTTAATTATTCATATATCTTGATTAAGTCAAATGGAGTAGGGCAAAATACTCTTAATAGGAAGTCACATATGTAAGTGTAAGATGGAGTCGCCTAAACGAAAATTGTTCAAAATCCAAGAGTGGTTCAGGGTCAAAATGACCACAGTCATGAGAACCATGAACAATTTTGGAAAGACACATGTGTGAGTATTTTGTCTTGGTTTATACCAACGAATGAATAGTTCAAAACATTACGTTCACCAACTAGCCAAGTAAATCCGTTAGTATTTCATGAAGAAGGTTTAAAACTAGAAGCTACCTTACCTACTGCAGTATTTTTCTGCTCAATCTATCACATGTTAACGTTTATAAATATAGATGATGCTTTATTTGAAATGAGGATTCTAGTGAGGAAAACAACGGTGAATACCATGTCAAAAATTTTCCATTTTTGTCAGACAAATTAGCAAGGAAAAGAAACTTTGGGAAAATCTCACACACTTCTAATTGTTTTGAGAAGAACAAGTACATACATAAGAGATGAGGAGAAGTGCGAAATCACATCGAACTAACATAGCCCACTTATATTTCTCTATGTTCTTATTGCATTTTAAATTTGTCTTCTCCGTTTTGAAACTAATCAAATGAAAGCCACTTGGAAAATCATTTTCCTCGCTATTTTACTTGGACAACTAAACAAGCCAAGAATTCGACTATCTTGGATTCTGGTTCCTTTTCCTTGCAATTTCTTTACCCTACTGTCTTCAAAACCCAAATTAGAAATTGATTAATTTTGGTAAGAATGTTAATACAAGGTTGACATCATGAAAGAGGCCAATGGAAAGGGAAGGTCTGTCGGGCCATGATCCTTCAGAAAAGAGCTGGCTGATTAGACCTGGGGCTTGTTTTTTCGCTGTGTAAATGAACATTACTTCTTCCATGAGTGTATTTCTGTCCAAGTGATTAGGCCTTCATTTGAATCATTATGTCTTTCAATTTGTAGGTATTTGATAGGGTTCTTCATCTTCCCCTCTCAGACTATTTACATTTGCTGGAATTTGATGAGGTTCAATTTGCAGGCATTTGATTAGGCCATCATTTGAATCCTTCTGTTTATTTTTTTTGTTTTTTTTTTTAAAATTAAGTACAGCCTTTCTAATACAATTGAAAAAACTAACAAAATTATGTTTTGTATTTGTATGTTTAGATGACTTCCTCACACCGATACAAAATTTCGAAGGAATGATGCGTTCCGGCCTAAATTTTACAAGTTAGCAACACCAAGTATATAACAGTTGTCCTCAACAAATTCGATGGACAACAAAAGAATATGTTTGAAGAATGTTGTATAAGATATGTTGCAAAGTTGTCGGAGCTCAAACTATCTGCCCAATTAATTCATAAATGGTGAATAAATCTATGATTTGCCCAAAATATTTCGAGGCTTGGTTCAAGGTGAAATGGAGACAACGATATTTTGTTTCAGTAATTGCATGTTGTTCAGGTCTTATTTTGTGTGCAATTTATGAATTGTCGTTCCCGATAGTTGAAATATCAGTTGTCGAGAAGAATATGTATTTAATGTCAAGAATAACATTTCAAATGTTGAGAAATGCTGGAAATGTATAGAATTGACAAAAACGGAATGAAATCTCATTTTGGATATATACTTTTGAAATAACGAGAACAACTTGAATGTAAAGGACTAAGTCGAACCAATTAGATGTAGAAGTTCATCAATAAGACTTCAATCTAAGGTGTGTTATAAATCTATCATCATTAACAAAAAGTTCTCAAGATGAGTGTAATAAGGTATTGTGTTGACTTCAACCAAAGTATGTTGGTAATAAATGCAAATTTACTATTCACATGACAATCACAATATCTATGATGTCAAACAAATGTCAATCAATTGTAATGGCATAGAGTAGGGGTTGGTGGGTGTAGTTATGTAATGTAATTACACCATGTTTTACTCCTCTATATAAGCATGTAAATGACTTCAAAAACAATTTTCAAACACAATTCATCACAAGAAATTTCTACCAGTGAAATATTCTTCCTCCAACTATGTCTTCTTCAAGCAAAGGAACTCCTCATGTTGATGTTGCTATGAATCTCTCCCCGCCTGGGTCTTCAACGGACAATCTGATCATCATCGACTCAAACGACGATGAAGAAATGCATGTTGTTGTTCCCTACCTTCCAGAACTTGGGAACTGTTGCCGTCGAGTCAGTGTTCATCCAATCCCATTTCCTGATTTGGGAAACGAAGGTGAGCCAAATGATCCCAGAGTTAGTGATCGTATTACCCATTGTGAGATCATCCCGATCAAAATCCTACAAGACGAACACCATTTTTTGTTTGGCATTCAATGTGTTGACGAGTTGGTAGACGATGTTGGACCGGGTTTGGATGTTATCAGCATAAGCTCAGACGACAATGATGTTAGTGAAATATCTTCTCTGTCCAATGTTGATGACATGTAAATGTCCTCAACTATATCGTCATTTTTGTGACCACTTCAAATAAGAAACTCATTGTTATTGTCATGGTTTATGTTGACGAAGTGGTGAAGTCAATGTAGTTTGATAGTGTACGAACTCCTCGATATGATTTATCTTTGGTATTGTTTCAAATTTAGTACGTGACTATGTAATGAATTTGATATCGTAGTACTAAATTTATGTTTTGTAATCTTAATTGAATGACTACTAACTGTTGTAATGAACTATGAGAATAACCTAGAAATGCGAAATTATATTATTCATGAATGAAGAATTTGATAACATGAATACAGAAAACATTCAAGTGCCTGGGGTTAGTTAATGGTTCGGGATTCCTACACGTTTGCTTGTTGTGTCCGTAACCATTGTACCATCCACGTTTTCGTCTGCTCATCGACCTTTCATGTTTTGACCATTTCCGTTGGGTAGGAGGTCGTCCGGTGGCCTAAGTATATTTGGGGGTGAAATATGGATGGAACGAATCACATGAGGAACAACTCAATCGGACTCAATTCCAGTTGGATGAATGACTTCGTTGTATGCAGCTTGCCAGAACTCAGTGGTGTAGTACGTGGAGCATCAACCATAACATGATTTCTCCTTTGCGCAAACTGCTCAGGATGCATGTGCACACGGTATCTGCTGCATCAGAAACTTTTAGCAGGAACACGTGTTGCCTATGAGGTCGACAGTACACATGTTCATGCCTACACCAACCTCTAACACGAGTTCATCCAAGTGGCGTACTTGTAATGTTGCACCGGCATCAAACAATTTTCTAAATTGCAAATCCCCGTCATTGGCTACATCAATGGGAGGTACATTCATATTCAAAACTTTAAATTTTAGGTTGATTCGAAATTCATTCTATAAAGATGAAACTTTTCGAATAATTTATTGACAAGCTCTTCATATTAAATGTCACTTCAAATAACAATCGATGTTGTTCAGTTCCCAAACCACTTCCATTTGTCCTCTATGTTGACGAATTTACCACCATGAGAGACAACGAATCTCATAAGATCTCCCATATCTGCATATCATTAATGCAAATAAGACTAACTAACACAAATACCTAAAACAAACATGCTACATGTAAGAAATATGTTCAATGGTAAAAACAAAATGTTCTATAACCTCGCTAAGTTTGTAACATAAATTCGCTATTTGAAACAACGTCAAAAATTATAGTTGAAGTGTGGTTCTCGACATTTATAAAATGTCAAGAATGATATGTCGGCCAGACAATTCACATTTATTATCTTCATCATCCTCAACAACTATTTTTGCAAGGAATTTATTCTACCATTAATGGCATTGTCAATACATGACAACCATTGCAAATTCATCTATCAAAGTTATTTAAGTGTGTTATGACACCATATTTGAGAAAAACAAAATAATATATATGATTTTGATTTAAAAATGATTTAATAATCTCACAACAAATATCTAATAATTGTTTGACAAATCTAATAATCCACTTACATCATGTATATCATAACAACTATTAAATACAATTTATCAAAAAAAAAAAATGATTTTTAAGAAAATTTATCTTCTATATAGAATTATGGATGAGATTAAATTTCTCAATACGAAATGATATGATTTTCTTTGAAGTGGAAGTATGTAAATTTTTTTTTGGTTTTTCTATTTCATCATCTTCATTTCTATCCAAAAAAATATATTTGATTATTGAAATAACATTTACCCATTAGGTATTATCTTGTATTGTTGTAACTTCTCATGGAAGTTACTTATCCTTAAGAAATTTGTGAAATTGAAAAGAAAAAACAAGCTTCATTTTTCATTAAGGGTATAATGGACATTTTGATACCAAATTTGGTTATTTTTATGGAAGTTATCAAAATTAGACATTTTTCAATTCACAAGTATATAATTGGCCATTTTTTAAAACCCCTATATATTTTGTTGCACTATCACTCATAACCCCACAGGTGATAAACCATATAATTTTCTATTGCCCTGTTTGTTACATATTAAAATTTTTATTCTTATTTTTCTACTCATTTTCAACAACACATTTTTTAATAAAATAATATTTTTCATCACATCAATATTTTTTTCTTCTTTTTCAACTACACATTCTTCATCTATATATTATTTCAAAATACATTCTTCCAAAATAATGCGGCTCAAACATACCCAAGCCAACACTGTTTTTTCTCATGAACATTCCATGGCCATTTCAACTGGCCTCGGATTTTCTCGTCTTCCCCATTTCCCTCTTTCCTCTCCTTTACGTCATCACTTTCTCAAGGTGAATCCGTATATGCACAATTGTGTGATTTTGTGAGTTTTTGTAAATTCATACTTGCAATTTTAGTTTATGCAGGTAAGACTGGGCTGTGCTGCAGCAATTGAAGCATTTGATGATACAGAGTGAAAAAGGCAAATGATTCTTCAGATGAGATGTAAAGGGCCCTTTTTTATATATGAACTGATTTTTTTTATTATTTGGGAGCTAGTTATGTGTTGTTAGTGAATTTATATAGTTTTGGATTTTTCTGTAGTTGTTGAAAGTGTGAATGATGCTGTTCATCATAGAAATACTGTGGAATGGAAGAAAGTGGATTCCAATAACCTTGGAATTAGTAATTCGAAAATTTCAAGGTCTACAAGAGTGGTTCTTAATTGTCTAAAAAGAAAAGGTACTTGCTTTAATCTCAGTTGGTTTAATAAATTTGAATATATTTTTTTAACATAATTTACTGTTTATATATATTATTAATGAATCATTATTAGCCTCTAATAATGTGGTAGTGTTTATAGTTTACTAACGAAATTTATGTTGTTCATATATTGTGGAAATCTGCATCCTATGTTATGTGTTCTTGGGGTCATACTCATAGCGCTCATGTGCAGAGTGTATATTTGAACCTTAATAAAAATTATATATATTCATACGCATAGCTCATGTGTAGAGTGAAGATTGGAACCTAAATAAAAATTATATATGTGTGGAGTAATAGACTTGTTAGCGGGAAAATATATGAGTGACGTATGAAAGTGATAGTAGAAGAAATGTGTTAAAATTTTGGTACATTTAGGTATTAGATAATAAACTTAGCTGCATATAATGTGGCCTAATCCCATGTGGCCAGATTACTTTTTGTATGCTCAAAGCTTCCAAAAATTGCTACACTTTTGTGAATTATGAATCAATACAATCATCCCAAAATTTAGGATCATATTGATTTGGAATGCTAAATTAGCTGATCTAATCATTCTTATATAGCCTCCCCCCATTTTACCTTTATGACGCAAACTTCTGAATTGGAAAGAAATCATAATGCTTCTTTATTTGAACATAAAATATCCACCATGAATGACGTCATGCATGTGATCCAGTTCTTATCAAGATGAAGGTTTAATGTACACAGTCTCGAAAATTACTCCCATTTTTGTAGGTTTTGAAGTTTTCCTTGTTGGAGGATGTGTAAGAGACCTCATCTTAAGGCGGACACCAAAGGATTTTGATATATTAACCTCAGCAGAATTAAAAGAGGTTAGTTTTTTCTATTTATTCTTATTGTTTTGGATTTGGATAATCTGTTGTCTGCAATACTCTCAATGTTGAAAATATATTTAGTAATTTGTGTTCGTTAGTAGTAGTTAATGCCTGGCGGGAAATTTAATTCCCTAACTTCCCAAATTTTAAAGCTGGTAAATATATTTTCGTCTATCAAATTCATGACTTGTTATTGAATTTTTCCCCATGGCTGAGGGATGTGCAAAATATCACTTTAACTGTTGCAAATCTGTCGACTGTCATGATCAGTAGTGACATGTTAGGAAATAATAGCAGTTTTAGAGCTTTTTTGGGTTTCCTTATAATTCCATTATAATGAAAATAATGGTTCCAACGAAATTTATGAATGTTTGGTTAAAATTAATATTTGAATTTGACTTCAAATTATGAGGAGATCATAATAATACACAAACAAGCACTTAAGCCTCTGGAGATTCAAACTTGTCAGGAGAAAACAGAAAGGCTTTGGAAACCATTAACATTATTGAACTTTCTCTTCGTTGTAGAAAAAGATCTATGAATCGCGGTCCTTTTGTATTCCTAGAAGTTTTACCATCTAACTTGTACACACTAATGCTTTTGACACAGCCTGACTATGATTTTCAGGTTGCGAGAACATTTTCTCGATGTGAGATAGTTGGGAGACGTTTCCCATCTGCCATGTGCACATTGATGATACAATTGTGGAGGTTTGTTTAACTAAGTTATATTATTATTTAAATGCTTATTTGTAAAAATTTCATATTATTTAGTATTTACTGCAAAATCACTTTACCCACTTGGTCTACGTTCTTATTGTCATTCCTCATCTTGCTTTTAACTATATTGGAATCATAAAGAATAGAAGCTTACCTACTATCATTTGAAATATTCACAGGCTAAGTCTTTCTCTTTTCCTCTTTATTAAATAACGCCATCATTTTTATCCCTGTCCTTCTATCTATTATGCTGCTTTTCTCTTGCCTTCCCTCTTTTTTCTATTTTCTGCATCAGCAATGACGTCTGCAAGTTGATCCTCTACTTTTTGCATCTCGTTGAATTCACCATTGTTGAGGACGTATGAATGCACATGAAAGTGGGGTGAATTGCTAAGTTCATGAAAACATAATGGCGTCAGTGTCCTGTTACAGAAGGGCGAGATCAAGCTCTTTATAAAACCACGAGGAAAAGTTTTTTCTGTGCTTTGGTTCATAATACATAAACCTAAGTCTTAAATGAATCAGGTATCAAGCATTACAACCCGTGCAACTAAGTTTGGAAGGGACTTGGGCTTTGATCTGGAGAAGCCTGTTAAATGTGATGGGAAGGACTATGTTCGCTGGAGAAATTGCCTAGAGCGAGACTTTACAATAAATGGGTGGTGTATTCAAGACTAGCTATTTTTTTAGCTATTTTTTAAAGTACTAGGTGCAAGTAACGTGCAATGCACGTTTGTTTAATTTATATTTAATAGTTTTGTTTAAAAATTAATTTGTTATTAATAAAGATGTAATTTTTTTGGTTAATTAAATAATTAATGATGTAATGTTTATGTAATTGATAAATAATTAAATAAAGCGCTTCTCTATGTCATCTCAAACCCAAAATCACAAACAGAAAACTCAAGGTATGTTAAGGGGTAAGAAAATGAGTTTATTTAGGCTCCGTTTGATTCTCATTAATGTAGAATGAGAATGAAAAATATAGCCGTTATTGGACCCCCATATAAGAGATAGAAATTCAAAATTGATAGATTGATGTGATGGATAACGGTCATATTTTTCATTTTTATAGGTTTTTAATGAGAAACAAACGAAGGTTTAAACTTTTTGTATGGCTTAAGTCTTCACTCTTTTTTAAGTAATAATGCAATTCATTTTATCGCTAAAGTATGATATGTATTACGATAATATATGTATATCATGTGTTAGACTTAGTATTGGTAAGTGACGGGTAAATTTTCGAGGACGAAAATATTTTAAGGGGGTGAGAATGTAATACTCCGAAAATTTTCATAAAATATAATTCAATTTTTATATACTATATTTTAATATTTTGAAAGTTAGGGACTAAATAACACATTTATCAAATTATATTTTATTTGTGTCAAATATTTAGATATTGATGGAGTTATCGTAAATATATGAATATTGGTCTCGTTGGATAAATCGTAATTAGATACATAAATCAGATTCGAGAAAAAGTCGATTCGGATAAGTTAGCTCCAAGTTATTTTAGTTTGAAGGAATTATCAAAAGCTAATTTATTTTATTATTATTTAATTATAATTTTGAAAGTAAGGGGTGGTGAAAAAAGATTTTCCGTTAAAACAAGAAATTCCGTTAGTTTTTCCGTTAAATCAAGAAATTCCGTTAGTTTTTCCTAAACCAACATGAAATTCCGTTAGTTTTTCCGTTAAATCAAGAAATTCCGTTAGTTTTTCCGTTAAACCAACATATTCCGTTTAATAGCCACTTTTTATATATAGAAAGATTGTAAACAATTAATGGGGAATGAACAAGAGAAAACGCCAAGAAACAATAACAATCTTTATTAATCATGCAACGAATTCGAAAATAACTCACAAGTCGGGTTATATAGCTCAAAAATGATAATTATCGGAACTTTATCAAAAATAGAAAAATCACAATATTCATACCAAAAGAAAATATGTAATAAAAGAAATAATATCCCAAAAATCTGGCTCAAACTAAACTCATTTTCTATGTTAAAAAGGTAATCGAAATATTACCAAAAAAGACAAAAAAAAATAACTAAAATAGAGGATTCAGAAAGGAAAACAACTGAATTTGGCCTAAAAATCGATGCACATGAAGCAAAGTTCAGTGACCACGACGTGCGCGCCGAAAAGAGCTTTTCGAATTGGGATTCATGAGCGCAATTCTGATAATCGTAGTCAAAGTTATGGTCAAAATACTAAAACATGTCCAAAAAAACCCCATCGATGATCTGCCATTCTTGTGCTGATCCGCCACCTCATGGTACTTCAGTTCCATCGATGAGCTATGTGACAACTCGGTTTCGTCTGACTCAGATCCACTTGCATCAATATCTGCACTCATGCAATAACCAATTTTTTCTCCCATATATATTAGCCCTTTTTGGTTTAGGGTACGTCATCTTTCTGAATCATCCTCACACTTTTAAAAAATGTATAAGAGTGTTTTACCTTTTCATCTTCATAGAATTTTTCTAGGACTTCTTATAAGGTATTCCATTTAAAAAGACACAACTGCTCATGTTTGTTACTTCATACGTGAACAATAGTGTATTTTTTTCATGTGGCTGAATCCGTGTAACATAACATAGACTTGTGACATTGTGGAACGGTCAATCAGTTAAAAGTTGCTTTTACAAATAATCGTCAACTCTCAAATATCAGAGTTATCCTAACTCTATGCTGCACGCAATCAAATATTTTCTCTCTTATTCCATCTATACATGATTTCAACTGCCCACACATTGCAAAACTTATGTAGCTTGATAAGTGTAGTTTCTATACTTATTCGAGGTCCTAAATGATGACATTTTACCTTTCTTTGGATAAAATACTACCTAATTTGTGTTATATTTCATTTCGTAGGTAGAACTCAATGTTTGATGAAGAATTGGAGAAAAGAATGTAAAGATGGTGGAAATGGCTACATTGTATCAAATACAAAGTTCGGGGACTGAAATATAAATATTCAAAAGTTGAATCGGAGTACCAAACGATGATTTGAAAATGCCAAGAGTCAA
Source organism: Fraxinus excelsior (assembly GCA_019097785.1). NCBI lineage: Eukaryota > Viridiplantae > Streptophyta > Magnoliopsida > Lamiales > Oleaceae > Fraxinus > Fraxinus excelsior. The sequence goes on from CM032623.1 coordinate 38,929,859, forward strand.
TTGGAATTAAAGAATAGTGAACGGGATGAGAAATATTGGAAAAGGACGAAGACATATACATGAGGAAGCTCAGGGACCAATTTGCAAATTTGGTCCCCAAATATTGAACTATGCGTACACACAATCCTGCAGGGCGTGCGTACGCACGATTCCAATTCCTACAAACTGAAGCCACTTATGTTGTATTGTACGTACGCACATCTAGACCCATGCATACGCATTGGTCAATTTTGATAAAAACTCTATTTCCTTATTTTGCATTTAGAAAGTTTTGAATTACTATCTTAGGCAGGGTCGTATCTGTGTTTCACGGGGCCTAAGGTGAACTTTAAAATTTGGGCCCCCAAATCATAACAGGCATTCATCTTTTTCTTTTAAAAGAATCCTACGGAACTAAATTTGTTAATTTAAATTCAACAATAAAGCAACAAGTAAAACTAAAATATTCAAAATATTGATTTTGCAATCAAGTAACAATACAAAGGTGTTCTAACTGATCACTTAAATATAACTCGTCTTGTAGTTTTAAAGGCAAAAATATCAATCAATTTTGTATAGTCGAGTTATTCAACCATTTCTTTTTCAATGGATAACATGGCCAATCCATTCAATCTTTCCCACGACATAGTTGAACGGAGATAAATCTTGATCAATGTCAACTTGGAGAAGCTTCTTTCTGCTGATGCAACTGTAACTGGTATAGTGAGCAAAATCTTGTAAGCAATGCTAGCATTTGGAAAACAACCATCCATTTTCTTCAAGTAATTTAGCACATCAATAGCTCTTTTTGTTTCTCCAGGTAAATAGCACTTCAAAACTGATAACTCTGTATATAAGTCATCTCCAATAATGTCTGAATGTCCATTATGGTTCAAATACTGCTCAAGATTTCAACAAACTATCAAAATGCATACTCTTCAACCTCTCCAAATTAAACAAAAATTCAAATGTCTTTTCATAATGTTAAAATTGTTCAAAACGAGTTTGAAGTGAAGATCAAGCTTGATCAATTATAAAGAGAAAATAATCAACTGAAAAAGACTCTTCAACTGATTGTGTTACCTCTTCACTACCACTTTCATCGAAATACCTCTTTCTTCGAATGTTGCTTTTCTCTAGAAAAACAGCTTCAATTCCCATTTCAGTTGCCATTTGTTTAGCTTCATCCATGGCACTAGAAAATCCAAATTCTCTATAATTTTTGAGAAACAAAATAAGCGCTTTTAAAAGCTTGATGGTTTCATCAATATCCATGTTTTCAGCTTGAAAAAATTTACTCACGATATTGATAGCATACAACAACTTATACCAAATGATCATGCCAAGTAAGAACTCAAAATTCTCAAGTTCATATGTTGCTAAGGATTCAACGTGACTCTTTGTGTTAGCATCTTCAGCAATGTTTGCCAAGTCAAGTAAAGTGTCTCTTATTCGTACACATTGCTCCTTTAACGGCTTAACACTTTCCACATAACTCTCCCAACGTGTTTGTGACAATGGCTTAATTGTAAGACCTTCAACCTTATCTTTAAAAATTTTCCATCATTTGGGAGAAGAAGAGAACAATGTGTAGATACGTTGTATCACTCTAAAGAAGGATATAGCTTTAGAACAACAACTTGCCATATCACATATTGTTAGATTAAGGGTATGACAACCACATGGAATATAGAAAGCTCTATGATTAATTTCAAGTAACCTTTTTTGTACATCTCTATGTCTCCCGCTCATGTTAGCTCTATTGTCATACCCTTGCCCTCTTATACTATCAATATCAAGCTCAAGATTCGTTAACACATTTTTATGCTCATTGAAAAGACCAAGTCCTGATGTATCATCCACCTTCAAAAATTCAATCCAATATTCTTGTACCATTGACAAAGCTGTTGCATCGTCCACGCATCATATTACTAGAAACATTTGCTCCTCATTACTCGGATCTGGAGTATAATCAAGTATGACAAAAAAATATTTTTCATGTTTCACTTTTGTGATAATTGCACTTCTAACCTCGCCCGCGAAAGTTTGTATAAGTTCATTTTGAATTTTAGGACCAAGATATGTATACTGAATCCCACGTGCTTGAGCACGTCGAATGTGTTCTTTCATTGTTGAATCAAACTCAGCAACCATTTCTATCATTTGCGAAAAAAGTCCATTGTTCTCAACATAAAGTTACCCACAATCTCCTCGAAATGCCAAAGTATTTTTAGCGAGCCTTTTCACAATAGTAATTATCCTCGTTAACAATTGTTTCCAATGCTCTCTTTCTTTGTTGATGGCCAATTGTACACTTTCATCAATTACATGTTCTGTTTGAAGCCTATTTTTCAGTTCCATCCCACTAGTCATGCAACTTATATGCTCCTTAGATACTTCATGATTTGTAAGGCGTCGATGCACATTATGCCAATCTTTGTATCCGTCATTACCCAATTGACCAATACTTTTCATCATTTTTTTCTGTCTTAAACAACTTGCAGCAAAAACAAAAGTCTTTTTGGCCCCATTTCAACTAAAAAATTCCTTGTCTTTTGATCAATATGAACGTCCTTCCAATTTTCAGGATCCTCAAAATTTAAAGTAAAGCAATTCGCTTGATTTAAATCTTCATCTTGAACATTATTTTCATCATTCTGCTTTGGTTCATCCACATTGGCAGGTTCAATCATTTCCTCGTTCTCTCGCCGTCCATCCACATTATCATTATCATTATCATTATGTTCCTCAACACCTTCATTCTCTTTTCTTTTCTTGTTATTAAAATATTTATCCATATCTCCAGTCTGACTTCGAATTAATGCCTCTACTCTTTCTCTCTTCTTCTTTTTTTGAGCTCCAAATGCATATTTAGGAGTCATGGTATTTGATTCAAATCACTCAACAACTAATAGTTACTGAAATCGAACATAACAATTAACTTGAGCGAGTGTAGATTTACAAAATCCCAGTTCAAATTCACACTTAATTACGACAAATCCAGATAAGTACTAATGCATATTCAATCACATTATCACATAATCAATTAATAAAATCCCACAACTAACAGACTAATATATATGTAGCAGAATTTGCAAGTAATCCTAAATTCCTAATCTGCAATTAATCCTAATAACAATCTAATCATTTTTAATCTGGGCAAGTATAATCTGCAATTAATCCTTATAATAAACTCATTATTAATCTGGAAGTAATCTTTAATCTGCAAGTAATCCTAAATTCCTAATAACAATCTAATCATTTTTAGTCTGGGCAAGTATAATCTGCAATTAATCCTAATAACAATCCAATCATTTTTAACCAAAAATAAGCAGTAGCTAGGAAGTATATGTATCTACAATTACCTGAGGCATGGATTTGTATGGTTACAAGTCGACGTCGCTGCTCTGTGATCTGACTCGTTCACGACGCCATTGGAGAACAACTATAGAAGAGAAGAAAAACATTGGAAAATTCACATCAAAGAAGTAGAAACAGAGAAAGAAGACAACCATATTAAACATAACTTACCTTATAAAAGAAGGGACTCTTTGTTGCTAGAATTGGAGAACTAATGTGTATCGTCTTCACTTGAATTTTTTGGTGTGGGCGTTCAATAATGGTTCAGACTTTCAGTCACTGTTTTCTTTCTATTTTCCCCTCATGGGCCCACGGTGGACGGGCGAAGTCACGGGCTGACGGTCGGATAGGCGCGGTGGAGAGGCGGAGCACTGGAGCAGTAGAGGAATTGAGGAAACGGCGCAGGAAGGGAAGTGTGAGTGAACTGTTGTTTTACCTTTAGGTTAAAAAATAAACAAAAAACAAAAGATTGTGCCCCCAGAAATTCTGGGCCTGAGGCGGAGGCCTCTTAGGCCTCCCCTCAAGTCTGGCTCTGATCTTAGGTGCCGTATTTAAAGGAAGAGACGTTCGAAAAGAGGGAAGACTTAATTTTGGGAGAATTCTAAGCCGTATTTTGAGAATGAAGGGAGAAAATACATGGAGAAGGAGGAATTCACCATCTTTGATCCAATTTTGAAGGCTTGAAGAGTCAATTTTCATATTTTCTTCATTTATATATGATTCAGGTGATGATTTCCTTTTATTTTCTGTGTAATCTTCATATTAATATGCTAGGCTAAGTTTATTTGTATTGGATGAATGATGAACCTTATTCCTAATTATTTTAATTCAAGACAATTAGTTTAATATTTCTTGATTTTTCTCGATCGATTTTGCATTCTTGTTGAATTATTTGATTGCTTGATCACCAATTGGATAGTAAGTTGCTTGTTGTAGTGTAAAAGTACTCACAATAAGTCTAGAACGCGTCAAAATCAACATATGGCCAATATGTACTAGGAATAATATCTATGGCATGTGCATTCATGTGCGATAAATTCTATGATTCAATGCATGTTTTTCATATAAATTCGGACTAGGAATATGATCGGATCGTGTTAAACATATGTTTAATATATCTTGGAAAATAATATTGAATAATAGTGGATTATCGATTGTCAAAATACATGAATTTACTAGATTAATTATTGAGAATTGAAATAAATGGAAATATGAGGATTCACGATTCCAATACAAACATCCACATATTAAATAAATACCTGTTATTTTTAGTTTAGGATTAGTATAAAATAATGTACAAACAATCGCTTTTGATTTCGACACATTTCGAATTTAATAGTAGCTATTGAACTAAAATTAGACCTTATTCCTCATGGGAACGATACTCTTAATTCACATATCTTATTACTTGTACAACGATCTTGTACGTTTGCGAGTTTCACGCGAACACGACTAACAATCAGTTGCACTCCCACCCTATCCCAAAAAATGTAGCACAACATGAAGCTAAGTTTTATCACCGCAAAGCTTTATCTTCAATAAATTAGGGGTCCAGCACATTTATCTTCCTTGCCACTATGTTCACGATTCACCATTATTTATATTTTGTCCTTTTGCAGCCCAATATTTAATCAAGTATAGCGGCCTAATAATGATTCTGTAGAACTTTCATTTTAACTTGATGGGTATTTTAGTGATGCCCAAATAACCCAGAGGCAATGATGAAAAATTCTGGCCTGTTTATTTTCATAGGCTATAAGTTCGGGATTGAAGAATATTATTAAAATCCATACCACAAAAAATGTAGCCCAATCATGTTGGGTATTTAGAGGAAATCAGCTCATTAGGTTAGGTGCTCAATACCCAATTTTGGAGATAATTTGAAAAGGGAATTCTATCCCTTTTCTCACGTTGAAGTTAGATTGTTATATTATTTTTATCCTAGGTAATCATTTCAGTTTTCTTGAACTCTATCTTAGAGAAAAATCTGGAAATTCATTTGTCCATTTTGCCTATAGAAGCTGTCTTGATTTTCTAAACATCGGTATAAACTCTATCTTTGAGTTGTTCAATTGTAGGATGAATTAAGATCAACAACATCAATATTAAGATCCTCAATTTAAGACAAACTACAATAGACTATATATCTCATCCTAAATAATTTTAAAATCAGCTCTAAATTTTTTTTCCTGCCTCCCATTCCATTCTAAGTTTAACAACCTAATATTCATCTTATTCTCATAAGTTTTACAAAAAAACTTTATAAATTCTTTTTCGTTACTCCATCCATTCTAAACCTAAAAAAAATCATCTAAAAACTGTGTATTTGTTCGCGTATTCGACCAATAATCTCAGCAACAATTTCGGCATGCATTACTGAAGAAGAAAACTTACATGTGTTGTAGGTTTTGAAAAGCATGCGCTCAATGAATATTAGAAAGATAATTAATGATTTAGAAATGAGAAAAAGAAAGAAATGTAGCTGAAGTAGAATAGCAATGATTATGGGGGTGTAATTTATTACAGATTAATAGGGTCTCTGACCCTATTTTTTTTAGGTGAAATAGTCCAAAAACAGGGAAGAATTGGTGTGGTGCAGACCTCATATAAGTGGTCACCAGATACCAAGTGTGTAAGATACACATTTTTAAATTTTAATTATATTCATTTTTTTGGGACATTTGAACTCCCTTCTAATTTAGTTGCTTAAGCTTGTTTGACACTCTTTTTTAAGTGAAAATGATTCTTTTGAGAATGTGTGATTCAAAATTGGGGAAACTTTGTGAGCCCATAGAATCTAATTGGTGTAATGCAAATGATGCAATGAAGAACGAGGCCAATGCTCCAGAAGGGGCTATCTTTAGCCATATTAAATTGTTAAGTACTCATTCTCTATTGTGTTAATTATGCCCAGAATATCTGATAACCACTTGTTGTGAAAACAACCACCAGATTAAGATGTTGAAGTTATAAAACACAATAATGAAGTATTTGATCACAAATAAAAGAAGACAAAAAAAAATATGGAAGATGAATTAGGGAATTTTATTGTACAAATAATAATAGAGAAATATACAATTCATGATCCTAAAGTTCTAGTAATCTTTTTTCTCTAATTATGAAATTGTATAGAAGAGCTTAGTATTTATAGGAAACATTTAGGTAACGTCCAAACCCTTCTAGTTGTTGATGAAGTAGGATACTAAAAATCGAGTCAAAAATGAAAATGGAGAGAAAAAAAAAGCAAAAAATCGGAACAAGTACATGTGGTGCTGCGACGCCCATGCCCGACGCTGAGGCACCGGACGTTCTGCCAAATTTATCTTCCAATTTGTTTTCTCTATCCCAAACTCTTCTTCAAATTCAATACCAATTTTCAACTTCCAATATGCTTCCAAAATAGAACTTCACTTGATATACGACTTCAATAGCATTCCAAATTGAATTTTTCCTGACATGCACTTCAATTAGAATCTTTTAATTATTTCAACAAGGAATTCTAGTCACATCCAAATTCTAACAATCTCCACATTCGCACGAATTCCACTGCAATGACAAAAAGGTTGAAAATTTTCTCCACTTGGAGAAGAAAATTCGTCTGCAAGGAATGAACCGACTCTTCAACAATAACCAAAACTGATTTCTCCGACCAAACACAAAATACTCTATCTCTTCCAATGAATCCAAGCACTACTCTACATAATTACCTCAGATTCTCAAAAGATCATAATGATTTTAAAATTTACCAAATTAAGCTGTAACACACCTCAAAGCAGAATCAAATCCAAATGCTTTTAAAAAAGGCTCATTTCTGGATTGTACACCTTCTACTAAACTGAAAGTGTGCTCAACAAAATCAGTATCCACATACCTTTTACCATTAGGTGCGTCCCTAGCAATTAAATACAATGGCACCGCAGGTCATGGTGGTAAAGTGGCATTATCCATATCTCCTGAACTCCACTGAGCAGTATTCTTCAAATTGGACCTTTTAGGAGCTCCTAAAGGTATTATACCCTATGTTGATTGACTTTTCTAGATTCTACACAACCTTGCAAAATGTATAACTGAGACATTTTCTATACATCCAATACAACTTGGGCACCTTACAAACTTTCAAAACTACACATCTGCCAAAGAACTCATAACCTTTTGTATCAAGGATAGAAAACGAGATGAGATTCTTCTTCAAATCTGGAACATGTCAAACCTCGTCAAATGTTCTAATTGTCACGTCTAATAGCTTCATATACCAATTCCAGCAACTCGACAAGATGCGTTGGTTTTCATAACCACGCACATTTGGAAACTGTTTCATATATAGTAAACAAGTCCTCATTAGGACACATATGAAACACACACGCTGAATCCAGAATCCAATCATCATCTGGTTTAGACTCGATGTTAGAAATAGCCAAGAGATCTTCCTCATTTACAACGTTCTTTGCAAGGTCCGCTTTACAGTCTCTAATTGCTTCTCATATCGACTTGGAGCCAACATTTCTTTATTCTGCAATTTGTAGCAATCATTCTTCATGTGCCCTTTTTCTTGTAGAAGTTACAAATCTGATTACTGAAGTTAGACTTTGATATGCCTCTTCCAGAACCACCATGAGCAACAAGATCTTCTCCATCTATGAGCTAATTCACACCGAGACAATGGAGAAAACATTGAAAAACAAAGAGGAGGAAAGACGCCAAGTTGCTTTTAAATCCATAGTCGATGAAGACACTTCAAGCAAGAATATGAATGATGAAGAACTTGGTAATCTAGTTCTTCTTATTAAGAAGTGGAAAGGTTTTCGCCAAAAACATCGATTCCAAAAGAAAGAATAAAATGGCGAAAAGAAGAATAAATTCATCAAAAAGTAAGCTCTTCAAGCAACATGGGATGAAATGGATGATAATGAAGATGAAAGTCAACAAGAAATAGCAAACATGTGCTTTATGGTCATTGAAGATGAGGTAAACACAAATGAACACTCCAATAAGCTCATCAATCAAATAGAAAAGGATAATCAAGGTGCTTCTATATGCATAACAAATATATCGATGTATGATTAACTCTCTTCTTTAAATTGCAAGTAAACTCGATATTATATTTTGTATGTGATTTAATTGCTATGAAATATAACTTCTAATCTATGCATTGTAAATTGAATTTTGACTTCCATTATTTCCATGAATTGTGATGACTTCTAATTTGATTTGTTTCAATGAATTGTGGACATGCATGTCTCTATATATTATACTATCTTTATATGGAATATGAAATAGACACAAACTCGATTCCTATTGAAATGGGGAATATATTACTATTTTCTATGGTTGATTTAAAAGTTTTGATCTCATATGCAATACTATTCCTCTCATATGTGATATCGTAAATGTAAAAATTGTGACTTGGTCTTACATGCTATCCCTTTTTACTTATGTCGAAAGGGGAAAGATGAATGGATAATTATGCATGATAAAGAGCAAGAGATATATAACTTGATTTATGCATGATAGGGAAAATGTTGAAAAGGAAAAATATAAATTCTATTCAAATAGTTTTGCTTTTGTCATTTGCATCACTCATACTTTAATTAATATTTTACTATAAAGTGATGATTAAAAGTTTTGATGGTTGATTTAAAGTTTTGATCTTAAATGATATCTCTTTTTGCTTATGTCAAAAAGGAAAAATGGAGTGAGATGATTATGCATGCTTTAATTTGAAAATATAATATGTTTTAAATGTCTAGTTATTGATTTGTAAAAGAAAGGGGGAATATATAACATGATAAATTTATGATGTATATTCATTTATCAATATGACATTAATTGTTCAAATCTTACATTGCAAATCATTTTGTTTGTCATAATCAAAAGGGAGGGAATTGTTGACCTATGATTGATTATAACATTAATGTTTTGATTATAACAAACATGTCTATTTATTAACATTTGAGTTTGAGTTATTACGTTTTCAAAGCTATCAATTTTATAAATCGAACTCGAAATGAAGAACAAAGTGGAAATTAAGCATTCAAGTCAAATCATTCGAGACGATAGCGATTTGCATGCGATGATCGAATTTGAACTTAAAGACTCGCAAAAGACACAAATCAAAATACAAGTATAAAGAACGACAAGTCAAGACGATTAGACATTATACATTTATATATAAAGGTATTAACTCGTTAATCTTTAGCTAGTGCATAAAGCTCAAATTATTTTCATAATTCATCACTTGCACAAAAATGCTTTTGATTCATAATATGAAATAGGTTTTGGAAAAATGAATATTTTGATATAAAAAAACAATTTCCAAAAAAAAAAAAAAATTCGGTCAACCGAAAATTCAACTTTCGATCGACCGAAAATGCAGAATTGGTCAACCGAAAGTTCCTGCAGCCTTCTCTTTTGCTCTATAAATATCCATTTTCTTTGCATTCAATCCCAAGACTTTATAAGAGCAATTAAGAGAGTATATTTATTAAAAATCATTGAGCTTACTTGATTTTAAATTCTATTTCATTTATTACAAAGAATTTCTTGATTGATCAAACTAATTTTCATATATCTCATCAAAAATTCATTTTGCAAAGAAACTTTCTCAATCTCATATATTCTTTATTCTTGATAGAAGTTTTATTTGCCAATACTTATATTGAAGTGTAAATCTCTCTTCATATTTAACTTGTATTATTTGTTAAGAAAGATCATAAGTTGAAAATTTTGATATAAAGATACAAACTATTTCATTATTCATTATTTATCAAAGTTTACAACATAGACACTTGAACTTTATTATTTGCTATCTATTGAAGTATTTACATAACTCTCTAATACTTAACTTGATTATATAATTGGTTAAAAGAGTTTCTTCAATTATAAAATTATCACTTACATTTTGACGGTTTTGAGAGCCTTGTGAAAACTTGATTGTAAGGATAGGTGCTCCTAGTTGTAAGTCATCTACGGATAAATAATCGTTGTTGTAAGTCACTTAAGGGTAGGTGCTCCTTATTGTAATTCACCTAAAGATAAGTGCTCATTGTTGTAAGGCATTAAAGGATTGGTACTCTTTGTTGTAACTTATCATTATAGTGCATTTGGCCCTACTCATGACGGAGAACTTGGTAACGATGATGTAGAACACATTGTGTATCGAAAACCATTAAATTGGTTTGTTATCTTTACATTATTGCACTTTATTTTACATTGTCATTTATATTGTGCTATATTCATATTTGAATGAAGTTATCGAGTTTGCATATTTATCTCTCTTATTACACTTTGAATTTATTTCTTGTGTATTGAATAGTTTTGAGACTGATTGTCGAAAAAGTTTCAAACATCAATTCACCCACTTTTTGTTAGTTATTCTTGGGCTAACAAAAACTTCATACACCTCTTCTATAGTGAAAGTATCACAACTATATAAGATCGTGTCTCTAAATGAAGAAAATAACGAATACAATATAATCAATGTCAAATCTTCTTCATCATACTTTACTTCCGAAGTTTACAAATTAGCAACGATCTCTTTAAATACGGCCATGTGATCTTCCAATGATCTTCCTTTTACCATTCGATGAGAGTATAAATGCAGCTTGAGATGCAACTTGCTCGTTAGTCTTTTAGTCATGCACAATTGCTCCAACTTCAACCATAAAGGAGTTGTTGAACCCTCCTTTAAAAAGTCCTGAAGAATGATATTCGATAGATGAAGATGAATATGATAAACTGTCTTCTTATCCTTTCATAATTTCTCTTCCACGGTCAAAGTTTCGGACATCTTGTCAATTTTCAACAACGCATCATCCAAATCTTGTTGTGCAAGTACTGCACGTATCTTAACTTGACATAGCAAAAATATAGTGCTCCGATGTAAAAGCAAAATGTCATACTTCATAGAACCATCACGAACAAAAAACCTCGAACAAATCAAACATTGCGCTTTGCGGAACTGCTAAACCTAGACTCTGATACCATTTGTGAACCACCGGATTGAGATGTTGAAGTTATATAGCACAATAAAAAAGTATTTGATCTCAAACAAAAAAATAAAATATGGAATATGAATTAAGAAATTTTAGTGTACCAATAATAATGGAGAAATATAGAATTGATCCTAAAGTTCTAGTAATTTTTTTTCACATTATGAAATTGTACAGAAGAGTTTAATATTTATAGGGAACATGCAGGAGACGTCCAAACCCTCATAGTAGAGTTGTTGATGAAGTAGGATGCCAAAAAATCGAATCCAAAACGAAAAAGGCAAAAAATCGGAACATGTACAGGTGGCGCCGGGTGTTTTACCAATTTTTTTCCAAGTTATTTTCTCTATTCCAAACTCTTCTTCAAATCTAATACCAATTTTTGACTCCCAATTGGGCTTTCAAAATAGAATTTCACTTGACATAGGACTCCAATAACATTTTAAATTGAATTCTTCTTAACGTTCACTTCAATTAGAATTTCTCAATTAATTCAACAAGAAATTCGAGTCACCCCTAAACTCTAACATTCTCAGTACTAACATTCTCTTTTATGCCGTGAGAAGTAAATTGTGCATCGCATGCTTAAGACAAAGAAGCCTTCGTCCATTTTCATTATAGTAACTTGGATGGATTATCGAGCATCTTAGAAAGACTCTATTTTTAAAGAGCATATTTTACAATTTAGAGGATATCTATAAATTTTAATTTTAATACTCCCAAAAAATATTTATTGTTTCTAACTATCTTCTATTTTCACTATCTTCTTTCCAGATTATTATATTATTTTTCTCCTTTGAAAATTGAAACAATTTGAATGCATTTAATTATAGAGAGTGAATTTGACTCTCCAAATTTGAAACGTCAAACATGCTCTCCATTTTGAAATGTTAATTTAAATTATCTATTAGAACATAATCTTAAAAGTTAATTCTTTAAAATAGAGAATATCTTATATTTAAAGAGACTTTTGGAGATATTCTAAATATTAATATTTGTAAAAATAATTGACCCTAACAATTTGAATGCATTTAATTATAGAAAGTGAATTTGACTCTCCAACTTTGAAACGTCAAACATGCTCTCTATTTTGAAATGTTAATTTAAATTATCTATTAGAACATAATTTTAAAAGTTAATTCTTTAAAATAGAGAATATCTTATATTTAAAGAGACTTTTGGAGATATTCTAAATATTAATATTTGTAAAAATAATTGACCCTAATTTGACCTTATGAATCGCTTATCGGTTGTTGTTCGTCAATGAATGTCTTCATGACAGAATTTTGGGCATAGGCAATGGAAATTTCTATCGATGATATTGTACTCCTTTTTTTTCGTAGTATAAAAAGGATCTTTTGACACAATCAATCCAAAATTTATTTATCATTTGTTTACATTTTTTTTTTTATAACCTACCTTTATTTTGTGCAATTCTATTAAGCACGACTAGATTGCTTGCTCGAACAAGATTTAGTACACATTTGAAGGTTTTCTGAGATTGTAACATAAACAAGTTACAATTTTTGTATTATTGGTTTTATGCCTTGATATATTTTCGTATGTTTGACTATATTATTAAATTATTTTACAACCACTCGACTTGAGTTTAATAATGTTGATAATATCAAAATGATTAATGAGAGAGTAAGAAATAATTTAATAACTCAACATCACTGCGTAGAAAATACTTGTAATAAGTCATCATCAAAATATTCCTTCTCAAAGTATCCAATGTCCAAGGAATCTCAACTTCTTCACAATTTACAAAACTTCCTAATCATAGAAATTTATAGAATTCAAAGAAGATTGATGAGAGAAGTAGACAATACGGCAACTAAAAATCATAATTAAATAGTTGCCACAAATCCTGAAATTTATCATCCTCTCGAAAATGAAAAAAATACCAACCACTCCATATTATTTCCTTTCAAGAAAATGTGTAGTAAATTAATATAGGTAATGTTGATATGGTCAAGGTAAACACTGAAGACTAATTCTTTAATTTTGGCCTGAAGAAGATTTTTGTACAAGAAAATGCCACGCAGTATCCATGACCGAAATGCATGAAATGACAAAGTATTTTTGTCGCTCTCTTTGAAAACTTAAATTTTAACTTTTCTTTAAATTTCTAGGTCTGAATGGCCGAACTTCCTTGCTTGATTCACATTGTTTTTGGGGACCAAATTCAACCTACTATTTAACCGACATGGACAGCTAGAAAGAGGTAACAGATATCAAAACTTTATTTTCCACCAAAAGAAGGAGGCTAGCACAAGATTCAGAGACAATTAACAAAAGATATTGAATATTCAAATTCCGGCTTGAAAATTAACGGAGAACTTTTCGGTCGTTGTTTTCAATTCTGAGTGATGTTTTTCTAAATCTTTTATTAGTAATAATGTTTCTCTCACGTGTACAATAATTAGAATAATTGTGAAAATAAATGCATTTTATTTATTCGAATTCAGACTAGAAATAGATTCGGGTTGTGACTATAATATATTTAATTCATCTTGGAAAAGATAATTAATTACAATAAAATTATCGATTGTCAAGAATGCATGAATGATACTAACTACGTAATTGAGAATTGAAATAGAAAATAATAGATGAATTCATAATCCAATACACTCATTCCATATACATATAAAACTTGAATTTTATAAGATTCTGTAGATTAATTTAAAATAATTACAAACCACAATTTTCTTTTGTCCTCTTACTTTGAATCTGATTAGAAACTAGTACACTTGATTGAATTTTATTCCTCGTAAAATGATACATATTACTCATCACGTATTACTTGTTAACGATTTCGTACGATTGCGGGTTTCGCACGAACAGTTTTAAAGTCCTCCATCTTTTTCTTGATTAGCCCTTGTTCTATCATTGCTCAAACTATTTTCCTTAATCCAAACTTGCATTTTTTTTCCCTCATTTGGGACTCAATTATCTCTTTTTGTCTTCTAGGTTGGTGTCCTATTTTAAGTCGCACCATTCAAATTTGCTATAATGGATGAAAGCAAAAAGATCAAATCTATATCGGCCTTGCATTTATAAAAACCCGTTGTTTTTCTCTGTCTTCTCTTGCCTCTTACATATTAGATGCTTAACATTTGCTTGCCAATGTTAGTTTCGAAGTAAGGATGGCAACGGGGCTAGTATCGGACGGGTCGGCCATTCTCACCCCGTCCCGTTGGATATTTTTGTGACCTTGCCCCGTCCCCATACCCGATTAAAGCGGGACGGGACGGAATTAGTGTAGGGTGGGGCAAGTCCATTTATCGCCCCATTGATTACTTGAATCAATTGACCAGTCAAACAAGTTGGTCCAGTATTCCTGGTGGTGCATGACTCCTTAACTGGGCAATAAGTAAATTTACAATCAAATCCTGCATTATAAATATATGACTGTCCGGTGCTCAAATTTATGACCGCAGAAATGAAGATACCTTCAAGGCAACTCATTTTCTCTCTATACTTGTTCTTTGATCTGTCCTTAAACACTTGCACTGCACACATGGCCATGGAGCAGGATCAAACAGTTCCCACAAATGTGGACGTGGGAGTGGTACTGAACATGGACGATTATTTAGGTAAAATGGGATTGAGCTGCATTTCAATGGCGCTCTCAAACTTGTATGCCTTAAATCCTCACTATAGAACCAGGCTGGTTCTCCACACTAGGGACGCCAAAAGAGATGATATTGGTGCAGCAGCAGCAGGTGCTCCTCTCTCTCTCTCTCTCTCTCTCTCTCTCCGTGTGGAACATAATTGGATAAAGATAACCCGATGGGAGCTTCCAGTCCACCATTCCTGAAGCTTTCCTTAGCTGTAGTCTGCCCAACTATTTCCGCCTTAGGAAATAGAGCACTAGCGTATCAAATCTAACATAGATTGTAGTTGTTAAGGATCTAGCCACATAATATTTGGATAGATCTAGCCACAGATTCTTGCAACAAAATGAAGCAGAAAGGGCAGAAAAATCTTACCATCATCGAGAAAATGGTTTTCTTTGATGGCACCATGACCAGAGATTTCCATAATAAGATGTGTTTCAATTCCATCCTTGTTAAGCTGGACAACCTTGTCAATCACGTTCCTATAGGCAAGTCCCTGTTTGGACCACCCAATACAAAATTTGAATTCAATTTCAATAATTTATTTTAACCCTACATAATCACATATTCCATCAACATTTATAAAAATCTACTAAAAATCTTATTTTCATTTAAATCAAACAGTGGCTAAATAATTTTATTGATACGATCCTGAACAAGAATATAGTCTTACTTTTATTGTTAGATTCTTATGAGTTCCCTTAGAGTTATGGAGTCTAGAGCTGAAGAGTTAAATTCCTTCTTTTCGGCCTCTGAAGGTCCACGTTAATCCTCATACGCTCTTAAACTCTCGTTAAAATGCTTAATATAGTCTTTTCAGGACCTTTTAAGAGCTTCTCTTAAACAAATGGAAGAGAATATGCAAACAGGCTCGTGAAGGTGACTTTTTCTTCACCTCGTTTACACACACAAGTATTTTCTTTGGAGATTTCTTAGCTTCTTGATGATGATCTGAATGATCATATAAGTAATTTGGATAGAATGGAAGATGGATATTTAGGCTATATTCTCAACCAAGAAAAATGTTGCTAACAACCTTGAAAATTATAGTTCTTACATGACAATTTGCTTAAACAAACGACAACTTGAAGATGGACTTTTCTTGTTTATCCCTTCCGCCTTGCTCTAAACTTATAAGGGCGAGCATTTACAAACTCTTTTGAAACATTGTACAAAGTGTTGTTTTGAGGTTCATCTTAAAGTGTCAATCTTATTAAGAGGATTAGTTTATACTCTTATAAGTTAATCTATATTTTCATCTTTATTCGATGTGGAATTTTATCCCTTAACATGCTCCTGCAAGATGATGGCTCGTTTGAAAATATCAATTTTGAAATCCATGTGCTCGAGTTTTTCGAGTCTTAATCGGATCGAATCGCTCGTTGGAGTTGTAGGGATTAAGAGGAGCAATTAACCAGGCCCAAGCCCACACCACCCGGCCCAAGTGAGGTTCCAACCCAAAACCAATTGGTAATGGGTGGAGTAGCCCACTTGGGTTATATGGTGGATTTCTTTTCTTCTCTCAATCGATGTGGGACTTCTTGTTTGCTCCCAACAATACTCCCCTCAAACGAAAGACCACATCATTGTGTCCTCCCCTCAAACGATAATTCATCCGTCAATCATCTTGTACCGCCGTTATTACTGTCGTCATTAACCAAACGGGACCCGCCGCCTAACCACCAATGTCAGGAAGACTTTCGACACAAGGCACCTCAAACTCGAATGATTTTTAGCCCGATCGCCACCACACTTTCTACTGTGTTCCTCCGACCCTGGGCTCTGATACCAGTTGTAGGGATTATTGACCTTTGATTTCACCAAACCGGGCTCAGTTAATCACCAAACTACACCACAATCAACCAAATCGATCCCAAACCGAACACTTCCCAACTCGAACTCGGTTGCTCCAGATTTCAGCCCACAAAGGACTGGATGAAAAAGGATTACAGCCACAAGAAGAGCCACTAAGGCTAGGTAGAGAAGAAGAACAAGAGATCTCTCAAGCACAAAGAAAGAAGATGCACAAAGCAAGAAGCAAACCGGTTTTTTGTCTTAATTCTCAATGAAGGACGGCTCCAACTCTTTTTTCACCACCATAATTGTAATTAACAACTAACTTAAATAAGGTTAAGAGTAGGTTTAGGCTTTAGGCTTTTAGGTCAAAACAAATAGGGCCCAATAACAGATAGAATAAGTGGGCTAACCCTGAAAGCCATCCAAAATGTTCGGGTTGGGCCATGAGCAACACTAATACAATTAGGCTACTTCGAATGGTCCAAGTGGGTTACGTGATTCGATTGGTTCGATTGTGGTGTCAACATATCATTTCAATTATCGGCCGAGACCTATGAAATATTATCCAACTAAATATACCGATTTAACATCATAGCCTGGATTTATTGGGTATCAAAAAATCCAACAGGAGTTTAATGGACTCTAATGCCATGTTAAGATTTTATTCGATATGTGATTTTGTCCCTTAACTCAAAGCACTTTTTTTCATTCTTTCTTTTGCTTGTGGCTAAACTCAAAATTTAAGCACCTTGTTTTGGTTCTACGTGAAGGGAATGGTTCTCCAGTCTTAAGCGAGGTACCATACACGAATTCTTAAGTTTATAAACTGACTCAATAACTGAAAAAACATCAAAGTTAGCCGACTTAATAATAAATGAATTAAAAGACAGAACTCCATCATCACCCTGTCCCTTCTACAGTAATTGAAAAAAATGAACTTATACATCAGAAATTATATGTGTGTGTGTGTGTTACGTGCTTTCTTTTAGGATTGACATATAAGATTGACCTAATGGGTAAAAAAGAGAGATTAGAACGATCCACGGACCTTTGGATGAAAGAATTAACAGCATTCTTCTAGCGTAGATTTCGAGTCAAGAGTTTTTACTTCAATCGATGAATTTCAAGATCTTTCTATGTGGTTGAATAACCTTACATTTCAAACTCCAAAATCTATGTTTTTTTTGGTTTTCCAATGATCCCAATCACAATAGAATGAAATTATTATCCATGACCTAAGTATCTAATTTTGGGAGTTTTCATGCGAAAAATGTGATTCTTGGCACTTCCAATTTTGGTGATACGAATTTCGACATATTTCTTGCCATCTCTTTTCTCCTTTTGTCCTAGGCAATTATTAGAGGTTATGTAGGGGAGTTGAGGGAGGTAATAGGGAGTTCCAAGTTCAAATTCTAAGTTCAAACAATTCTTTCAATCCTTTTGATGTCTTGTGAGTTGGTCACCCATGTGGGGCGACCCATGACCTGTATTATCCAACACAACATTTATACATTCCTTAGTAATAACCTGTTGTGTGCTGTGGCAGATGCTTGCCGGTTCGCCTCGGCGAATAGAATTCTAAACCTAAAATACTGTGTAATTATATTCAAACTACAATTTTTATTTTTTACACCATATTTTAATTGTACATTAGGTTCTTAATCTTTGCTCATGGCATTTATGTTCATAAGGATTTTTTATATCGTTATTATCCTCAAACTTTACATTAGTTAACATATTTTGTATTTGATAATAATTTATGTTTAAAAGTCCATTGAAATGGCGTAAAATAACTTATTTTTTTTTATCATATTTTTAAAAAGTAAATAAATAAAAAGTATGAAAAAATATTTTTCGTACATTTCAAAGCATGAAAACCAAATATTTTGATACTCCCTTGTCCCATTTATATAGGACTTGTTTTGTTTTTCACATGGATTAAGAAATCTTATTTAATGTTATTGGAAAAATAATTTTTGTCAAAAATTTTCCTAGTTTATCCTCATTTAATTATCAATAACTAGTAGTAAATTATTATTGGAACTAGTAAAGAAATAATAGTATATTAATAAACGAACAAAACAAAACATTTTTAATGAAGAAACAAGACTATATAATTGGGACAAGAAAATAAATAAAATGAGCCTATATAAATGGGACGGATGGAGGATAAATTATCATAAAAACGAGATGTACTCATTGATGGAAGGTTAAAGATAAGAATTCGACAAAAAAAACTTAAAAGAAATAATTACTACAATGAACAAAAATTGAGGAGTGTAATTGCAATTAAAATGTGGTGTATCAAATAAAAATTGTGGTGACAATATAACCGTCCTTGCAAAAAAAAAGGAGCAATTTAAAAAAAAAAAATTATCTATTAATTATTCATGGGATAAAGATTTTCAAGGGTGATACCCTTGCATTTTTTTTTTTTTTATTTTTTTTCCTGTAGTTTTCCAGCTACTGCCTAACCTTAGAGAAATTTGGCAGTCAAGTCAATTTTGTTACTCACTGAAATGCAGCTCTAGACCTACTGAAGAATGTGGAAGTAAAAGCCATAATAGGACCCCAGTATTCAATGCAAGCAAACTTCCTGATTGATCTTGGAGACAAAGCTCAAGTTCCCATTATCTCATTTTCAGCAACAAGTCCTGCTCTTTCATCAATTCGAAGTCCATACTTTATTCGTGTAACTCAAAAGGATTCATCTCAAGTAAATGCAATAAGTGCAATTGTTAAAGCATTTGGATGGAGAGAAGTAGTGCCCATCTATGTCCATAATGAGTTTGGAGAAGGGATCATACCTTTTCTGACAGATGCCCTGGAAAATGTCAGTGTTCGTGTTCCTTACAGAAGTGTCATTCCTTCCATGGCCACAGATGATCAAATTGTTGCAGAGCTTCACAAGCTGATGACGATGCAAACTCGGGTTTTCATTGTCCACATGCTGACCTCTCTCAGTTCCCGGCTGTTCACCAAAGCAAAACTGCTTGGAATGATGGGTGAAAACTATGCATGGATTATAACTGACGGCATCACAAATGAAATAAAGTCAATGGATACTTCTGTCATAGAGTCTATGCTAGGTGTAATAGGTGTAAAACCTTACTTTCCAAAAACGAAAGAGCTTCATGATTTCACCACTCGATGGCAGCGAAGCAATCTAATTCTTAATCCTGAATTAAACATATATGGGCTCTGGGCTTACGATTCTGCAACAGCGCTAGCCATGGCAATAGAGAAGGCAAGACTTACAAATGATAAGTTTCAAATGTCAAATGTTCCTAGAAATGCAACGGACCTTGAAAGGTTTGGAATCTCTAAAGATGGTCCGGAGCTCCTCCAAGCACTATCAAATACCACATTCAAAGGCCTTTCTGGAAATTTTCAATTGCTCGATGGGCAACTCCAGTCATCTCCTTATGAGATAGTTAATCTAGTTGGGCATGGGGCTAGAGTGGTAGGATATTGGACAAAAAAAAGTGGAATTGTTAAAGAACTGAAATCCTCAAATACAAAGAAATATTCCTCTTCCAAGAACAAGTTTGGATCAATTATATGGCCTGGTGACACAACGTCGCCTCCCAAGGGTTGGGAGATCCCTACCAATGGAAAGAAATTAAAAATAGGAGTACCAGTGCAGGATGGTAACACTGAATTCCTTCAAGGTTCTTGGAATTCTGCATCTATCTCCACAGAAGTAAAAGGATACTGCAAAGATGTCTTCGATGCAGTAATGGCAAAATTGCCATATGGCGTACAATATGAATACATTCCATTTGTAACATCCGACCACGAGAGTTCTGGTAGTTACAATGAGTTGGTCCATCAAGTGTACCTAGGAGTAAGTCTCTTAATCCCCTTGCATGTAACTAGAAAAATCACTTTGTAACTAATGTATCAAACATTTTTTTCACACAAACATGCTGCATTTCTTATTTAGAATCTCAACCAATAATGTAATTCTAATTTTTTCCTGATTAATCGACAGAAATATGATGCTGCAGTTGGAGATATAACAATTTTAGCGAATAGATCTCAGTATGTGGATTTTACTCTGCCATACATAGAATCTAGTGTTTCAATGATTGTGCCTATCAAGGATAACAAGGGGAAAAACGCTTGGGCATTTTTGAAGCCATTAACATGGGAACTCTGGTTGACAAGCTTTTGTTCATTTGTGTTCATCGGATTTGTGATTTGGCTTCTTGAACATCGAATAAATGAAGATTTTAGGGGGCCACCTTTACATCAAGTTGGCGTGATATTCTGGTTTTCCTTCTCAACCACGGTCTTTGCACATAGTAAGTTCTCTATACTCCAACTTACAGTCAAAGTAGTTGAAAAAAAATAATAGAAATGTACAAGCCTCAAAGCTTTTCTTAAAAAACAGGTTGATCTGCAAGCATGGGCGGAGGGAGGGGTGGGCTGGGGTGGGCTATAGCCCACCCTACCCCCAGCCCAACAGCATTTTTTCTACTTCTTTTTTTTTTTTTTTTTTTCCTTTTTATCTCTAAAAGATAAGATTATCAATGAATTTAAAGTTTTTGTAAAAAAATTATTAATATTAGGTTAATTGGGTTTAAATATTTGGTTAATTGTGTATTATTTAATTTTTAAACTTGGGTTGGAAATGAAGTTAATTGTGCTAAAATTAATATTTGGAATTGAAAATTTTTATTCTTTTTAATTTTTTACCATGAATTTGCTTCTGGGTTGGGGGAATTAATTTTTGGACTGGGCTAATGTTATTCTTTTTGGTTTTTCACAATGAATTTGCTTATGAAACGATGTTATTATCAAAATAAGTAATATGCTATATATTTAATTTTATTAGTTTAAAAATATATTTGTTAGAACTTTGTTACGAGTGTTCAAAAATATATTATGACCAATATTTTAAAAATCGACTTGGCCATCGACCCGAAAAAAGTTAATGGTCAAAATGTTCAACCGAGGTCAAATCGGGATCAAATCAAATGCAATAAATACATGCAAAAATATTAAAATACTATGAAAACAATTTTTTATTTTAAATTTCATATTAATAATTCAAAGTAAATCTATATTTGTTAATTAGATTTATTATCCTACAATTAGTCTCGATGCTTCAAAAATTAAAAATCAATATGTTAAAATAATTTACTTTGTTAAATTAAAATAGTTTAAACTTATAGAAAATGATAACTAACATTAATATATTAATAATCAAGTGCGATTTAAGTTAAATTTGAAAATTAAATAAATGAAAGGATGGATGTGAATATTACAATTTAATTAGTTGAGATTCAGAATCAAATTAGTCAATTAGACGTGCATTGGGAAAATGATTTTGATGAGTATTTTAACATTTTTTTGTTATGCCATTATCCCACGTTGGAAGTTTTATGAAACCATTTGAGAGAAGTGCATATATAAAATGAGCATGTCATCCAATAGTTTTCTATGAGCCTTTGAATTGTAATAATTTATGAGGTTCATTTATGAAATTAAATTATTTTTTTTAAAACTAAAAAAAATAAATCGGGAAAACCACCAAATCGCGACTAGCTCATCGGTTTACGGTTGAACCGATTGGTTTAGTGAGTTTTGAGTGATTTTGTCATAATCAGTTATCTGGACATGGTTTTGTCCGATTTTGGGTCCAGTTTTTATTTTACCGTGTGGTTTGTAGCATCTTTTATGGTATAAGTTCATTGAAAAAAAATTAAATTTCAGCCCAGCCTAATGTAACTTTCTGGCTCCGCCCCTGTCTGCAAGGCTTAATTGATCTGGATAAGTAAAACCTTATTACTTTTTATATTGGTAGTTAACATATTTGGTTGGAGGGCTAGACGAAAAGTTTATTATGCCCCTATTTGACAACCATTATTTCAAAACTCTTTATTCTACAAATTCATTTTTTACCACATTCACGCAATAAAATATTCTGCACGTAAACCCAAAACTTTTCCCTTTTTTTTAACCACAAATTCTCCAAAAATTTACTATTCAAAACATTGTTTTGAACAAATAATGGCCATCAAACAGGGCTATATATCATGTTCTTCTGCTAATGAGAACAAAACATAATTTTATCTTTGAACTGGATTGTATATACAATTTTGATACTGATGATTCACATTAATTTTTATGTAGAGGAGAAGATAATAAGCAACTTGGCTAGGTTTGTGCTGATCATATGGCTCTTGGTGGTTCTTATACTAACCCAAAGTTACACTGCCAGTCTAACATCAATGTTGACAGTTCAGCAACTCCAGCCAACTATTACAGATATAGATCAGCTTCTTAAGAGTAAAGAAAATGTGGGATGCCTACAGGGCTCGTTTGTTTATGATCTTCTAAGAAAAATGAATTTTGACAAGTCTAGACTTGTACCATACAAGACTCTGGAGGAATGTGATGAACTTTTCTCAAAAGGGAGTGTAAAAGGTGGTATCGCTGCTGCTTTCGATGAGAAACCATATACGAAGCTTTTCCTCGCCAAACATTGCTCAAAATACACCATGGTTGAGCCTACATATAAGACTGATGGTTTTGCTTTTGTGTGTAACGCCTCTCTCTCTCTCTCTCTCCACCGCACCAAAAAGAGGTCACATTTCATTGTGCTGAGTTTACTTATTTGTAACTTTTTGACTTTCAGGTTTTCCCTATGGGTTCTCCTCTAGTACCTGACGTCTCAAGAGCAATATTAAATGTGACCGAGGGAGAGAAGATGGCGGAAATCGAAAGAAAATGGTTTGGGGAAAAATCTGAATGCCCAAATTCCAGCACATCACTTTCGTCCAAGAACAACAGCCTTGGGCTTGAGAGCTTTTGGGGACTTTTTTTAATATCTGGAATAGCCGCAGTTTCTGCTCTTATAATCTATGTCATTTTGTTTCTACATGAACACTGGAATGTCTTACGATGCTCTGATCCCGATTCCTCAATATGGAGCAAAATAGTAAAGTTACTTCGACGTTTTGACCATAAAGATCTCAGTTCTCATACCTTCAGGAACATTGGAATGACAGAGAGAAACATCTGCGACGGTAACTTAATGGAGAGATTAGAGAAAGTCTCATCCCATGGTAATTTCCCACAAACTCCACAAAGCTTTTCTTTAAATAATTTTCCACATACCAACTATCCACCAAGTCCAACCTTCTCGAACCGCACAGAACAATATTTAAGTCCTCCACAAGTGCAAGTGAATCCAGTGGAGAATGAGATAATAAATTTGAAAGCAGAAACGGTTCATGTAGTTGAACCTGAAATTGAGCTTGTGAATCCAAATCAAGATTTGCACGAATGCAGGATCCACAAATGAAAATCATTGAGTTGATGTATACTTGTTTATCTTAACCAATGGGTGATTAATTGCCATCTTGTATTTAATTGGGAAATCTTATGAATGCCAAAAAACTAATAATATTAATAGTTTCATATGAATGTCAGAATATTCGTCATCGCTTTTTTTTTTCCTCCTAGTCTCCTACATCTTCTGAGAATATTTGACGAGTGTGTTTTACTCACGAGTTTTATATTATTTTAACTTGATTTTTGGTTGGATCCCATGAGTATTGAACATTTTTAGCCCCTATTTGTCTACTATTTTATCAAACATTGTTTGTTACAGTAAACAATCTTCACCACACATTCACCAAATAAAATATTCTACACACAAACCAATAAAGTTACTTTAAATTTTAACTACATATTCTTCAAAAAATACTATTCATTACATCATTCTTCTCCCAATAATGGGAGACAAACACAACCTTAATTTGTTTATTAGTGTTTTATAAATTTGATGAGGTGGAGTTAATGATTTTATAAATGGAGAAAACAATGGCTGGAAATCAAGGCGCCACTTTGAAAGCAATAGATGAATAGAGCTCTAGCATCGTGGCACCATTGGTTAATTTGAGGCGATGTTGCAGTGCCACCTAAAGATGGAAGAGGGTGCGGTTCTCAGCCCATTTTGAATCCCACAAGAAACCATACATCTTGCATAAACGTGAGGAGAGTATAAGTACAATTAGTTATTGACACTTTTGAAGGGGATTCCACACATTAAGAGGTACAAGATTTGACTTGAAAATTCAAGAGAAAATCAAAAGGACGAAAAATAAGAAATCAAGAGCTAGGGTTTGAAATCAAGATTGAAGGCAAGAAGAGAGCTTAATGCAAGATTCATCCTCTTTTCTACATCTCAATTCAAAACTTGGTAATGTGCTCAATTCATGTCTTTAGTTTTTCTTCCATTATTATGAGTAACTAATTTCTCAATTATGGTAAACAATGTAATCTTCTGAGACTCACTACAATAAAAACAGTTTTTTGCAACATTCAAAAAACGTTGCCGAAAACCTTTTCTAACGTTTTTTAGTATATTGTAAACCTCGATATTGTAGTAGAGTAGAAGGATACTGCAACGTTTTTTTGAATGTTTCTAATAATCTTCTACAACGTTTTTTAAATGTTGCTAATAACTTTTTTTAACATTTTATAAATGTTGCTAAAAATCTTTTTGCAACGTTTTTTTAAATGTTGCTCATACACTTATCCTTATTTTTTGCAATTTTTTTCCACCGTTGCCGTTAATGTTTTAGCAACATTCACTAAATGTTTCCATTTCCTACATTTAAAAAAATTTACTAAATATATTGTTATATTTAATTATATTATTTTACATATATCAAACTCATTTCATGATAGTCTTTAAATTTATTTATGCAATAACAATAAATAATAAATTTGTCATCACAAATCATTTTCTTACAATCCTCTTAGAAAAAAATAAAATTAATTGTATAAAAAAGACAACTTAAAACTAGAGTTTATGTACAAATTAAATCAACAAACACCATAAGAGTGTAGAAAATTTGTCAAAACTATAGATAAATGCTCATCTCCAATGGTTTCATAAACTTCCAATGTGGGATAGTGACATAACAAAAAAAAATTAAAATACTCATCAAAATCATTTTTCAAATGCATGTCTAATTGATTAATTTGATTTTGAATCTTAACTAATTAAATTGTAATATTCACTTTCATCATTTCATTTATTTAATTTTCAAATTTAACTTAAATCGCACTTGATTATTAATATATTAATGTTAGATATCATTTTCTATAAGTTTAAACTATTTTAATTTGACAAAATAAAATATTTTAACATATTGATTTTTAATTTTTGAAGTATCGAGACTAATTGTAGAATAATGAATCTAATTAACAAAGATAGATTTACTTAGAATTATTAATATGAAATTTAAAATAATTTTTTTTTCATAGTATTTTATTATTTTTGTATGTATTTATTGTATTTGGTTCGATCCCGGTTCGACCTCGGTTGAACATTTTGATCCTTCACTTTTTTACCGGGTCGATGACCAGGTCGATTTTTAAAATATTGGTCATAATATATTTTTGAACACTCGTAACAAAGTTCTAACAAATATATTTTTAAACTAATAAAATTAAATATATAGCATATTACTTATTTTGATAATAACATCGTTTCATAAGCAAATTCATTGTGAAAAACCAAAAAGAATAACATTAGCCCAGTCCAAAAATTAATTCCCCCAACCCAGAAGCAAATTCATGGTAAAAAATTAAAAAGAATAAAAATTTTCAATTCCAAATATTAATTTTAGCACAATTAACTTCATTTCCAACCCAAGTTTAAAAATTAAATAATACACAATTAACCAAATATTTAAACCCAATTAACCAAATATTAATAATTTTTTTACAAAAACTTTAAATTTATTGATAATATGGAAGACAATCTTATCTTCTAGAGATAAAAAAGGGGGAAAAAAATTAACTTGAAAAAATGTTGTTGGGCTGGGGGTAGGGTGGGCTATAGCCCACCCCAGCCCACCCCTCCCTCCTCCCATGCAAGTATGGTGGGGGCAGGATTTAATCAAGGTAGATGAAGAAATTGATGGCAGAGTAATCTAAATATGAGAAATTTTGTGAAATAAACTTACTCTTATGTTAAGAATAATATGAGGTGTTACAAATTAATATTTTGGATGACCATCCTGGTATCTTCTCATGTAGTACATGGTATGCCATCTTTTTGTGTAACCTGTGAACTTCAGAAACTTTGGCTGTGTTCAGCTTTTGCTCATCTCCTGTTAATTTACATTTTTGATTGATGGCAATTATTGTCTATTGATATATGTTAGTATTCTTCCTTTATGTCAGGTAACAACTAATCCCTCTATAATCAAAAATTTGGTCTGGTAATCTTTCCATTTGAAAGGATCTTGAAGATCATTGGTACTGACTAAGGATTTGTCACTTGGATATTGTTTCTCATTAGTACAACAAGAGTGTATACCTCAAGCTATGTTAGGAATGGATGTCATATGTCAAGCTAAGTCTGGGATGGGGAAGACAACAGTGTTTGTTCTATCAACTCTACATGGTTTACATTGATTATAAGTGTGTTTATCATTTTTAATGCTTGACCTTATCAATAGCACAAAATTTGAATTTAAGGCGTTTACAGCCGAGGATGACGACGATGATGATGTGGATTTGTTTGGCGAGGAGACTAAGGAAGAGAAGAAGGTTGCTGAAGACCGAGGATGACGACGATGATCGAGTCTTTTCATTACTATTTTATTTCATTTTGAAGTTCTTTTTTATTTAAGTGCTGTTGTATCACATTCTAATGTTCAAGTGTATGGATTCAAAAAGTTGTAATGAAATTATCAATTTTTATGCAATTTCAAAATTTGTTCATAATGAGTCATTTTCAATTTTGTCAATCAATATGCATAAATTGTTGTGTAAAAAAAAAAAGAGCAACGTTTGCCCAAACATTGCCGTAACCCTCTACTTTACGACAACACATCGATTTGCAACACACGTCCAAATGTTGCCGTATGCTGTTTTTTTTTTTTTTTTCTCAGGCCTATTACGTATGTGGCCTATACTAGATGGGTATCTTTACCTTGTTAAAAGTTTAAACAGAGTTAGCCTAAAATTAATAATATATGCTTGATAAGTTATAGAAATATTATATTATTTAGCTTTCATTTGGTGGTTAAACTTATGAATCTAGGACAAAATGAGTATATTCACACACGTGATCAGTGTAGACAGGTATATGTTGGAGTGTCCACATTTCCATGACTTCACTCTTTTCTTTTCTTTTCTTTTTTGTCATTAAACCCATTAGTCCATATTGAACTTGAAACCAGTAATCGCACGACCAATTGGTATTAAATGAATGGAATTGGGATATGGATGGAATATAATAAAATAAAGCCATGCGGCATTGCTTCGTTAGGCATTCGCCCATTGCGAAAAATTCCTCACAGTTGCCTTGGTTCCATTGCGTGTGCTCGAGATAAAAGTTTTGTATAAATGTATCGCCATGCTATTAAGTATTTTGATTTAAGTTCTTTTCATTATAAGATGTGTAATAGAATAACCCATAAACGTAACAGCTTGGTCTAAGAGCATCAAAGTGGATCACATCAACTAAAAATAATAAGCATGTGAAGTTTAAATTTGGTTATGACTTGGGACTCTTGGCACTAAATTCGTGGGCACCTAGGGCGATCTCTATTTGCCATTCAAAAATAATAAATTGCTAGAATTCAATCGTGCATGCATTACATTGTTATTTGTTAAATATATAAATGTGTCACTTCAATTATTATTATGTAACCATGATAATTGATTATTACACTTATGTGATTAATGTTTTTCATGATATATTCATGCATGTCAATGCATCCATAAGTATTCATGAAGTTTCAAAAAAATCAAAAAGTTTATATCCCGAATATTTTTAAGAGGTGTATATCTATGTCGTGAAATATGCTAGTGAAAAATGGAATTTGGGGATCGGCACATCCAACCAATGTTTAATATTTAATATTAACGTTAATCGTATTGCGGTACCTCCAATAGAATCAGATTCCAATTAATAATTGCCCATTGTATTCAGATTGAACTAAAACTCGCCCGTAACTTAGCGACTAAATTGGAAGATTTTACACTTAGTGACCAAGTTGAAATTTGGCTGCAAACTTCGGTAATAACATTAAAACAAGAACAAACATTGATCAACTCGAAACTTAACTATAAAGCTAAGCACTCTCGTTATTGTCTCTCATCTGGCAAGAGTGGCAATGTGTCCAAGCATCTGCTAACGTTGCTATATGCTGACACTCTCATTGTAGTTTCTCCTCTCATAACTTGTCTCTCCAAGGAGTGGCAATTGACTCCCAAGGATAACAATAGACTGAACCACCCAAGCTCAATTTGGCTCGAGTAGGCCACAGCATGCTCGCGTAAGGCCAGGATGAGCCGACCCACAATCCCTTGTATTTTTGTTTTAGAAGTTTACAAATCTATAAAATAAATTAAATAAGACATAAAACATCTTACTCCTTCAAGGCTTAGAACCGGCTAGCACGGCGGGCCCACGAGCGTAGGACCCAAGCTCACTTCGACTGCCACCCTATCTTTCCTGTGATAGCTCGTCTCTCCTTGTCTTTTTTAACGGAACGGTTATGTTATGAGTACATAACCCATAACATAATGGTGTCCATTATGGACACAATTATGAGACATAGCGTTTCCATTAACCGAAAGACTAGTCTACATCCCGAAAAATAGTTGAAGCTTCTCTTCTCTCCCAATTTTAAATGAAAATAGTACAACTAAGAATAATTTATTCCATAATAATAATAATAATTCATCCAATTTCTAGCGATGCATATACTACTACTATATAAGAATTTTTTAAAAAAAAAGGATAAATTTTTAGTCAAAATCATAAAACAGTAAACAACTATATATTTTAGGAAATTAAAGCACAACGATAGAAATTTATTGCACTTTTTTTTTTTTTTGGAGGAAAAAATAATGGACTCATCTGACCAAATCAAGAGATGATTTCTAATTTAATTCAACCCAAGTTTGACAGAGATAATAGACCACAAAAAAAAAATAGTAATAGTAATTCTTCTGTGCATGGCACATCTTTTATTGCTTTTTGATTATTCAAATTTAACAAAAATAAATTTCATAGTCGAGCATGCTTAAAGATTTGCAGAAGAGTGATTGAGAAAATTTTAGCTGGACGTGCGGAAACTCTACCATTTTAGCTGGCCCTCTATACAGGTTTCTGCTGGATTTAACGTGTAATTCCGCGGACGTCAATAATTCCCGGAGGGAAATTGCAACAGCTGTAACATTGACAGGAGGACTGAAAAGGGGTCCGACAAGGGGGACCTGGCTCAGTGGTTTTGCATGTTGGAGAACCTGCATATGAGGAAGAAATTATATAGTAAATACCTCAGTTGGAAAGCAATCCATCTGACTAAATGATTTAGTACTAGCCGAAGTCGCCAAATGTAGAATTATACTTCATTTAGTCACAGTTGCTGCACACCTATGTATCTTACCATTTCCATTGGAGACCCAATGACACCTAGAGGCAATTTCATACTGCCAACACGACGAGTTCCATATATAAAACCCGGCCTCAGAATTACTCCTGAAACAGCACGAGCTCTGGTTAGGATCGAAAAACATCCTACTCAATTTTCAATAAGTCCTCAATTTTAAATGAGCTCCAAAAAATGAGATTTTAGGAGTACAGATAAAATGAAGCCAAAGAGTTCAATTATCTGAACGATATAGTTGGAAAATCAGGTAGTTAAAAGGTGCCTTGGTCCTCACTTCTCAATTGCAAAGTGTCACAGACAGACTATATAACACTATCAAAGAGGAAGAAAAATGGGGAAAGCTTACTACTTTTCATGGCAGTGACAAAATATAACCTTCTAGTTTAAATGAAGAGAAGGTAAACAAGCTACCAACACGTTTTTTGCTAAATGAAGATTGCTGGGATTAGTATAGGAGAATGTTAGTGTTATGCCCTAGATAATATGTTTAATGCATTTTTCTGGCAAGATCTATTATTTGTTTAAATTACTTCTCTAACGAATTATATTAAATAATAGAGTCCGTAGATTAAAGTCGTTGAAATTTGTTAATCACAAGGAGTTGTGATTGTGAGATACAAATTACAATATGACTGAATCTTAAATTATCTGTGATTGTAAGTAATAACGAGATACGGATATCGTTATTATGGATAAGCCGTCACATGTGACATTTCTTACTTGAGAAATAAGTAGTTGATCTCACAAGTTGAAGTGTAGTGACACTTGAAAGAACATGTGGATGTTTTGTTATAGAACAAAACATTGGAGACCCGCTGAGAGATTCCACATGGATAACTATCTAAGTGTCAGTAGTTAATCTCTAACGTTCGGTAGTGGAATTAATCATTTGACTTGAGGTCATCATAGTACCTTATATGAAAACGGCCATACTTTAGTGATGTTGGATGTTGCTCTGCCTAGGGTCGCTAATACAGCATCGTTCGGGTATGTCAAGAATCATATGAAGGTTGTGGATGATCAATAGATGATTCATCGCTCTTAGATGGTAAGAAATTATGATCTGCAGTAAGAAATTATGATCTGCATTTCATCCAGTTAAGTTGATTATGAAATCATTGGCCAAGGTGAACTTATAAGTCGAAAATGAGTTTTCGACTTACATTGACTTAATAGTAGGATAAAAGATATGATCGATAATCGAGATTGACACACATCCATATCTCGTAATTAATCGGATCATATTGACGAAAGGATTATAGTTTCACGGTAAACGAACAAGTTTGGTTTTGTCATACCACATGACATTTCTTGTCACATGTATTGCTCTGACACATTGCTGATGTCAATCTGGGACAACGGATGTGAATTGATGACAAATTAAAAGGGGTATTTTAATTTATCAATTTTGATTAGATCAAAATAATAATTCACGACGTTAGGCATCGTGATTGAGAATCTAATGGGTCATACACAAAAGAGAACCAGAAGAATGAGATTTACCAATTAATTAATTAACAAGTGTTGGATAATTAATTAATTGTTTTGCTTATTAATAGACCCGAATTAATTAATTGGATTAATTAATTCATGGACTAGATTCAATTAATTTGATTAATTACATATTGGACCGGGTTCAGTTTAAGAGACGGGCCGAGCCCGTTTGGACTTATATTAATAGGCTTATAGGGTTTGAAGAACTGTACAGATTTTCATTATTCTTGCTAGCACAAGAAAAGAAAATCCTAGCCACCATTCTTGTTCTCTGTGTGGATCACCATTGGAGGCTGGACAATTGGACAGCTTGGATTGCAGATCGTGATTATTGGAGTTCGAGAATCAACAAAGGAGTTTGATGAATTCATCAAAGGTATTATTTCTATCACAGTTTCTATCTAAATACAAAGCAGATACTTGTTTGGAATTCGAAAAATAATTTTATTCTGTTGTGCATGCTTAAGTAGATTCCCAACAGAGAAAACCTCACCTCCATAGGTATACCTTGTCAAAAGCTCCGTCTCAGCAGCTCTCTGCATCATAATACATATAGCAAAACAGATATCAAGCATACAGCATACATTTCAAGTTCTTGATTTGCCATGGGTTATCAAATACTAATGTTTCCTTCGACCATCACTTTGAACAAACAATAATTTATTCGTATTAAATGGTGTAATAATGTCAATATTACCTTTCCTTCATAATATCCTTGGAGCAAATAGTTTACCACTCCAAAGTCTGCAGCAGAAATGTACACAAATCTCTTCACTCCTGTAGGTGAAAATTAAAAAGTTTGGCAAAAAAAAAAAAAAATGAAATAAAGAAGAGGGAAAAAATTGTTGAAAGTTCAGCTTTAGCATCATGGAGAAGTTACATATAAAATAAATGAAAATTTGTATAAATTCTCCAAATAAGCAATACAGAAACCAAGGGAGAAAATCCCAATTATTATGCTATCACTGTATGTAAATCTCAAAATAATTCCATTTATAAATGACTTGGGAGATGCAGTTCTACTGAAATAAAGCAAAACCAGAAAAGAAAAAAAAAAAAAAAAAATTACTAGCAGGTACAAATAATAAAACCACCCACTTTTCTGCCCATTTCGTGAGATTTTTTCTGGTTCAAACTGTCTATCTAAACAGCAAGAGGATTAATTAAAGTAATTTGCAACTTCTGCGAAGAAAGAAAAATCTGGGCTTCGAACATGTTTGCACTTATAAATTACAATCTGTACTTGACTTTCCCTTCATTTAACTTGTTACTAATTGAGGGAGCACCAAAAATAGAGACAGAAAACAAGTACAATGGTACAAGGCTGAGGATACTACTGTAATTTCCAAGCATTGCTCAAAGAAAATATCTCAAACAAGTTGATGAGGTCAGATACAATTTTATATTTGAAATAATTTGAGAAGTCATCCAAGGAAATCTTCATGCGAATTCTAACATCTAATTTGCCCTTCAGATGCTCATTAAATATTTTCAAAATCAACAAAGAAAATAAGGACAAGTGATCTGTCATTATATACAGGGGAAAAAAAAGAGAGAATTAATCAATGTCAGTACCTTCTTCAGCAACAGCTCTAATAGCATTGATATTTGCAGTCCCGTTGATTTTATACATGTAAGAATTGGAACCAAAATCACCAACACAAGATGATATCTGCAACAGCAACACTAGCACCAGTTACAAAATGATAACTTGCATAAAAAAGGACAAGAACTGACACACTTAATCAGCCTACTAATTATCAGGTAACAAATAAAATTACCATAAAAAAGGAGAAAAAAAATTCTGCAGCCATAAGTTATCCTGGTGATTAATATTTTACCAAACCTACAAATGTTGCAACTTCAAGTCTCATCACGGCACAGGGGAAGATTTGGAGAAAGGAAG
Organism: Fraxinus excelsior; assembly: GCA_019097785.1. Lineage (NCBI taxonomy): Eukaryota > Viridiplantae > Streptophyta > Magnoliopsida > Lamiales > Oleaceae > Fraxinus > Fraxinus excelsior. The sequence goes on from CM032623.1 coordinate 38,963,445, forward strand.
AGGTTTGGGTCTAATGTAACCAAAAATATTATACAGCATGCGAAAATAAAAGGAAAAGGGGAAATGGAAAAGGAAAAATAGAAAAAAACTCATTAGTGTATGTGTGCATGTGAACATATGTGTTTCTCCCTCTCCCTCTCCCTCTCTCGCTATCTGTGTACACAGATAAAAAGAGAACTAGAGAGAAAGGGAGGGTATGTAGGTAAATAGAGCTAGAGAGATAAAGAAAGAATAAAAATGATGGATATTTCCACCACCATAACCAGAGGCAGACCCAGACCATTTGTCTTGTGGGGTCAAAAATAAGAATTCAAAAATATTTAGAACTACATATCATTAACGAAAATAAGTCAATACGCCGAAAATAAGTCAATACGTTATTACAATTGTTGCCTACGCGTTTTCATACTCTGAAAACATCGTATAATTACATCGTTATCAACCACACTCGAACATATGGATTTTCGTTTAAAATATTTCTCCATGCACGTTAAAAAACAAATTCAATACATAAATAAACAAATAAATCCCAAATTTCATTTTTCATCAAAAAAATAACATTAAATTCATAGGAAATAACAATTACTTTCACAAATAATTCTATTTTAAATCACAAAGTTAGACAAACTGACAAAGTCATTACTTACTGAAACTGTGTTACTTTACTATTTCACTACAATATTTCCAATTTCTCAAATCCAAACCGGTGAACTATCAACTACCAAATTCCAAATACATTTTAGAAATTAGAATAATCAGTAACTAATATGCTCGAATTAGCTTCAATTCAATTGAAAATTCAATACCTAAATTAATTGAAAAATGGATTGAAGACGATAGACAAATTCACCATGCGTAGCCGCGTAGGTAACGTGCGTATGGAAAAATTAGAGATTTCAAATTTTTGAATGGGGGATATCAAAGCAACTTCCTTATGAGTCATAGTATATTAGTTTGGTTGGGTCAATCAATGAATTATGGATTAATGGTGATGGTGGTGTTGCAAAAATGGTGGTGGCGGCGGCGGTGATGGCGGCGATGACAGGGATGGTTGTGATGATTTTTGTTCTTCGAGTTTATTGGATCTAGTGGTGGTGACTTTCTCCGTTCCCTTTGGATAATCCAAGCTTCCCATTTTTGATTTGTAGATAAAGAAATTGAAGCAAAATAGCTATTAAATGATGACTTTGGTTTATTAGAGACATAGACATATTGTTTTAGCTCGGTGGAAACAAAGTCCTGATCATAATATATGATAGATTCCTTATCCTGTTAAATTTAGCAAGTTATGAAAATTAGTTCATTAAATAGATACAAATATTTACCAATTAAGGAATCCTCTCATAAATACTTGAAATCACATGCTTCTTTGTAGCTTTATCTAAAATTACATCATCTTCCAATTCACATTTGTTTGGAGCATTTCCAACACATAATTGCACTAGCCACAATAAAGCAACTTTACTAGTGAATTTTGAATGATTGGTAATAGATATCCAATTTACATTATTATACCATTATTTACTGAAATGCAATTCAACTTATTGAATATTTTTCAAATATCTCGATACTATTATTGCATATCTGACGCCGACCGGAATAACAATTATTGTGCAGACAAGTTTCGGATTGTGGTGAGTCCTGTTAGTATTTTCTGTAACTTCTGTTCATACTTCAGGTTAGATGATTCTTCTTGTTATTGTCAAGCACTTTGACATTCTTTTATGTGTCGAGTTTTGTTATCATGTTATGTAGATCCATTTGTTTTGAGCAAGCACAGTCACACTCTGATATTGGCTTCTTCTTCATCACCATCTTCCATTTTGGTGGTGACCAAATTGTTTGTGTTATATCTTTGCAGCTCCTATTCTTCGTGCAGTTAGAATTGCTGCCCGTTTGGATTTTTGCTTTGCAAAAGAGACAAGTCTTGCGGTGAAAAGGTTATCCTCTTCAGTTCTTCAGCTTGATAGGGTATTTGGAAGGATTCTCACTCTCTCTCACTATTTTTTTGGGGTTTAATTCCCAATTTGTTTGCACGATATATAGATAACGGCGATTGTTTTTTTTATGGTTAACCATGCTTTAGGGGATGCTTCTCATGGAAATCAATTACATGAAGGCATATGGTTCTGCAGAAACTTCATTGAGATTATTTTGGAGAATTGGTCTCTTGGAGATACTTCTACCAATTCAGGTACAATTCAATTTTGGCTGCATTTTAATGAGCTTGATACATACTATTTTAACGAGAATCAGAGATTCATCTTGCATGCAATAGGGCTTGAATTTTTCATTTCTATAATTCAAGTTTCATTTAAGTACAAAATAGCTTTTCCTTTGCAGGCAGCATATTTTGTTCGATATGGCTTTCGGAGACGTGACAAGCGGTATAACATGCTTTTGGTAATTGTTTTAATGTTTAATACAGTCCGATTGGATATTTGTTCCGTGATTTATTATGAAGTGATTATAATCATGTTTGGGAAAGCTTTATTAGATTATAAGTTGTGGTTTCTACGAAATGTGTGGATAATGAGTAAAAGAAGGTAAAAGTTGTGGGTCATATGGAATGATAAAACTAGAGTTTGATTAGCTCATAAACAATTATAAACTTTGCCAACCATGAAGTATATAGCACTTGAATGTATAATGTACCATATATATTTACAGCAAGAGTTTGGTTTAGCTAAAAAGTCATAAAAATCTAAGTTAAAGTTAATAATTAATTTTAACCACACATTTCATAAGACCCACAAATTTTATTAACTTGCAACTACACATTTTATCAACTTTTATCCAAATCTACTTAAAATCTTTTGCAAACCCAAACAAGGACATACTATATAGAATTATATATTTATATACCTGTGCGCGTGTGATTTTGTTTTGATGTGGGAGGTTTGGTAAGTTCTAGACTGGAAACATAATTGCTTGATTTTGCAGTCTTTACTCTCCAACCTAGATAAACTTCTAGCACCGGACATGCCATGTCATAGTAGCTTATGGTAATTCTCATCTGAGGCTTTTTTTTATTCTTGCATTTTTCTTCTATATATTGGATGTGTGAAATATCTACAATAATCCAGAGTCTGCTATCCAGGCTTGCAATCTTAGCATTCCATGAGGCACTAGTGGATCAACCGATAGATCCTTTAGTGATTGCTGCATTTAGCCTTGCTGTTTACAGTGGTGGAGACTTGTCGGAAGCTTTGAGTATAGCAAGACGAATCTCCAAACAACATAACATGAGCTTTCATGAAATATTAGAACCTCAATCTCTTGATTCTGGCACACTACGGGATAAGGTTGTTGGAAAATTCCAACTTATATGGGGCCACACATGTAATATATCAAAATGTGTGTTGCTATTGTTTAAATATTAGTCAATTAAAGTGATCCAATAAAGATGAATTTTGACTATTGGGTATTAGGTTTCATGGAATTAAAATGTAGAGATTGGATGTTTGTTTCAAATTGATTAGGGGTTGATTTGAAGCAAATGAAAGATAATGACCTTTCATTATCTTATTCTTACTATAGGGGTCATAGTCCCCAATGATGAGTGTGGATTATTCTTCTTCTCTACATCCCCATCAATAGAAAGAAAATTCAAGAGAATGCCACAAATCACTTTGAAAGATCGTGATCCATTCAAGCAAACAATCAGAAATCTATGGATCAAATGTACGCTTCTACTTTTGTTTAATTATTCTCATTGATTTCAATATGGAGTATGATTTTAAAGTTTATGTATGAGAAAAAGGGTTTGTTAAAACATTTGAATCAATAATCCTTTTTCGATTTTTCTATCAAGTGGTATCAGAGTCGATCCATTGTTGAATCATTGAGAAATTCAAGTTTCTAAATTCTGAAATTTTTGGGTTATTAGATCTTCGTGTTATATTATGAAAAATCTAGCATGAAATTATGTTAATCTTGATAAAATTAAGGCTTTCTTCTTCATCAAGAAAATTCGGATTTTAAAACTAAAGAATTTACAGATCTGTAAAATTATTCAAAGGATTTAAAGTTTTTTTTTAAAGAAAAAAATTTAATTTTTTGTGGTGCCGGAAACGTGCGCTGCCGGCGTTCAGCATCGCCGGCAGCGTGTGCTGCTGGCGTTCAGCAACAAGGCGTTGTTGTAACGATAGCGTCTGACGCTGTTGTAACAGCAGCGTTCCACGCTTCTGGGTGATGGGGGGCTGTCGTCCGGCAACCCTAGCCCTTTTTTTTGCTGTCCGGCGCCGCCAGGGAAAAGGAAATGAAGGGGGTTTCAGTTTCAAGGTTTGGGGGAATTTGAGGAGGCGGGGGCTTCTTGTGTAAATTGGATTAATTCAGGTCCTTGGGTGCAATTTAAGGATTATAGTTAAAATTTATGTTTTAGCCCCTAAAGTTTTAAGTTTATTCAAGTTGGGTCTTAAGGTTATGAGTCTTAATAACTCAGTCCCTAAAATTTAAAGTTCATCCTATTGGGCCTTTTAAAGTTCTGGGTTTAATAATTCTGCCCCCTGAAGTTCTAAAATTAATTAATTTGGGCTATTTAAGTTCTGAATTTTATAATTAAGCCCCTAAATGTTCATAATTTGTTTAAATTGGCCCATAAAGTTTCTAATAATTGTTTTTTGACTTCTAAACTTTTCAATAATTTATTAATTGACCCATAAAATTTTAAACTATTAAGTTTTGGGTCCCTAAAGTTTTCAATAATTAATTATTGGTCCCTTAAGTTTTGAATTAATTAATTTTGACCCCTAAAGTATTGAATTATTAACCCTTAGACCTTTAAAGTTTCAAGATAAATAAAATTAAGTATTCCACTTTTCAAATTTTGATAGAAAGGACTCATTTGAGTATATAATATTTGAAAGTGAATTGATTGAAGCAATATGTTGTCAAAGCAAGCTCTCTTGTGGAAATTAATTAACTTAGAATATTAGAAGGAATTTGTTTGTATGCTTGTTCATGCGGATATTAGTCGGCCCAAAGGAAGATTAATATTTGGCCGAATTGTATGCACACTTGTGGTGGTAAACATGTGACAATTATAAGGTTTCCATGTGAATAATAAATCAATCCAAAGATGAGTTTATTATTTAATAGGAGTTATTGTCAATTTTTTATCATTACACCAAGAGTACCACTTACAATTAATATTATTGTCCAAAGACTTGATATTAATGATGTGCTAGGTATCTTGAGATGGGACGTACCATTATTTGAATAAATTAATTGTTAATACGGATTCCTATGTGTACGTGATAATTGGAAAGATAGCATATTAATTGTTCTTGGCTGCAAGGATCTAGATATTACGCTCCGGATTGAGTAACTCACTTCTCTTACGGAAGAAAGTTCATCTGAATGAAATGAGAACTTTGAAGTGGGATCTCTCAAATCGCATGAGTCTAATGATCATTAAACGCGGCATTCCGGAAGCCTTTGGAGGCACAGTATCTGAAGAAGTAACTAATGCCGTGATTTCTTGCCGAAATGAGAAACGTTTTGCGAGAAACTATAAGGCTGAAACAAGCAAGTTTTTGCAAAACTTGATTTCACATTGCTTCTAAGCTTAAGGCTAAAGCTTGAGCTGTCTGATGACTCGCTCTTACATTTGGTATTGATTTTTCTTCTTGCACAATTCGACTGATTAAGGGCAGTTACAACTGTCAAAAGGGGAAAGTGGACTCTTAATGATCTCATTTCCATATTATGTGCAAGAAGAAGAAATGCTAAAGAAAAATGAAACTGAAATTACTCACTTGGCAAGTACTTCTAAAGATAATAAAGAATAACAAAACTACATTCAATTCGGTTTAAAATAAACAGCAAAAGCCTGAAAATGATAAATTTAGCTGTAACTTTTGTGAAAATCTGGGATATATAATGGGAGATTGTACTAAAAACCATGCTTGGAGTGTAAAAAAATGGTACGCTTCTCACTTTGGTTTGTTTTGAGGTAAATTTAATGTCAATACCTAGACACACTTGGTGTATATATTTTGGTACTTGTACTCAAATAAGTGTGTCTATGCAGGGTTGTCTGAGCTGTCAAACCAATTGATGCTGAAAGATTCATCTATGTAGGGCGATGGCAAATCAATTAAGGTTGAGGCTATAAGAACTTTAGGTTATCATTAAAGACTGGCTATTATTTGAATTTGAAAGAGATATTTGTGGTACCGTCTTTTGGACCGAATTTGGTTTCTATTTCTACATTGGACAAATTTGGTAACTCTTATTTAATTTGAAATAGTGAGGTTGATCTCTTTCTTACCTAAAATATTGTGGGCACCAGTTCTTTATCCAGTAATGATAACCTATATCAGTTTAATATGGTTGTCTCTTATAAAGAAATCTTGTATATGAATCTGCATGGTATTAAACATAAATTAACCAATGAGAATTCTGCTTTGTTTTGGCACAAGCAATAAGGTCATTTCTCTCAAAAGAGAATGAAAAATCTTGTGTTAGAAGGAATTCTTGATTCCCTTAATTTTTCCGGACTTAAGTGTCAATATCAATTGTATTGAGGGAAAATAAACAAACATAAGGAGATTAAGTGCCATACGACTTCGGACGTTTTAGAACTAATTCATACGGTTATCTGTGGACCATTTCCTTCGGCTTCTTGAAATGGTCCACAGTCATTTATTAAGTTCATAGACGAATTTTCTCACTGTGGCTACCAATATCTCATTTATGAGGAATCCCAAATACTGGACATGTTCAAGGCATATATAACTGAGATTGAAAATCAACTCAGTAAAAGAATTCAACAAGTCAAATCTTACCACAGTAGCGAATACTATGATAGATATGACGGATCAGGTGAACAACGTCTAGTGCCTTTTGCTAAAATTCCTAAAAGAATGTAGATTTGTTCCATGGTACATCAGGATATTTCTGGTAAAGATCGGTAAAAACTGCAGCTTCAATTTTCAACATAGTTCCAAATATAGCAATTTTTAAAGGGGTTGCAGATTTTTTAAAGATCCCACTATTAAGTCAATATTCGAAACAGGAAATATTCGGTTCCTTGAGGTTATAGAGTTTGTGGGGGGAGATAAGATTATAAGGTTTGTCTTGAATGAAGAATATGTATATATTTCTTCTATTGCAATTGACAATGATCAGGTTCAAGGACAAATTCTTGTTCCAGATCTTGTTCAAGAAGCAATTTCGGATCAAAACTACATCTCAAAATTCCCTATACATAATCACCTGATTGTTCCAGAAATTTAAACTCAACAACCTCAAAAACAAATGACATTAAGGAAATTCACTATAAAAGGGAGAAAGACAATTTTGGATGACTTTATAGTCTTTTTCAAGTAAATAAGGATGGCATGAATTGTTGAAAGAAAATCTGATCAATCAACTTTCATCAAGTCATACAAAAGAATAACTCTCAAAAGTGGATTGATGCCATGAATAATGAGTATAAGTCTATGCAAGACAATAAAGTTTGGGATCTTGTCCCATTACCAGAAGGTGCGAAATCCTTTGGTTGCAAATAAATATTTAAAACTAAAAGGGATTCGAATGGTAATGTGGAAGGATATAAGGATCGTCTTGTAGCTAAAGGCTTTATTCAAAAGGAAGACATTGACTACAAAGAGGCTTTGTCTTCAGTTTCAACGAAAGACTCTTCCGGGACAATTATGGCACTTGTTGCACATTTTGATCTTGAGCTACATCAGATTAATGTTAAGACGGTGTTTCTAAATGATGATATTGATGAAACAATCTATATGGTGAAATCATAAAACTAAGCGTCAGAGACCAAAAAATATGGTTTGCAAATTAAAGAAATTCATTTATGAGCTCAAGCAAGCTTCCCGTCAAGGGTACCACAAATTTCATCAAATAATTGTCTCATTTGGTTTCAAGATAAATGTTGTTGATGATTGTGTGTATCACAAGTTCAGTAGGAGTAAGCATATTTACCTGATTTTGTGTGTTGATACTGCTTGTCACTAAGGATATAGACATGTTGCACGAAATCAAGAGATTTCTATCAAAGAATTTTGAGATGAAAGATCTTGGTGACACATCTTTTGTATTAAGGATTCAGATACATCGGGATCGTCCTCGAGGTATTCTTGGATTGTCGCAAAAAGCTATATCGATAAAGTACTTAAAAGGTTTGACATGTAGGACTGTAAATCAGGTGATACACCTTTTGATAAGAGAGACAAGTTTAGTCTCAATTAATGCATCAGGGATAAATTTAAAGAAAAGAAAATACGTGAAATGATCGATGTTTCAGCAATTGAGAATTTAATGTATACTCAGGTTTATACACATCCGGATGTAGCATTCATTGGAATGCTAGACATATATTTAATTACATTTGGGATGAAAATTTGGAAAGTAGCAATGAGGTTATTCAGTATCTATAGAGAACTAAGGATTACATGATCACATTCAGGAAAATCAGACCAATTGGAGATCGTTGGATCTGATTATGATCATGAAATGTGACTGCAAAATATTGTCACTATGCTGCATATTTTGGATTAAATTTAAAGACCACTTAAGTTATTATGTGACAATAGTAGTCTTGTATTCCAACGGGACCATGACGATGTCAAAATCTAAAGACATTAAGTTCCTAGTTGTAAGGAAAGAAATTAGAGTGGTTAGATTTCAATAAAGCATATAAGGACAAACTCCATAATCATGAATCCATTTACTAAATGGCTACTACCCAAGGTCTTTCATAAGCATAATGCGCATAGGGGTGTTGCATCTTTTGATGATATGTCAGTTTAGTGAGAGTTTGTATTTGGATGTTGTCTGTTTTAGACACATATTTTATCCATGGATATTCGGTTAATTTCATAAATAAAGTATTCAGTTCAATTTCACTCTGATTAAAGTTTATGGTTGATCTCACTTAAGAAATAAGGTTGGACCAGTTAAAAATAGACATGTTCGGATCACATAACATGTAATTTTCATCCTACACTTCCATGATTGATCTATGTCATTTTATTGTATGGGTGTACGTGATCATTGATGGATTTAGTTACGCTAAATGTAACAAAAATCGCTTTGATCTTATATCAATATGACTAATGGATGAGATTGTTTGAAATACCCATAATAATAATAATAGCAAAAAAAAAAATTGAGTTCATAATGTTGTGCACATTTGAAAGGGTACACGTATGGCCTAGTGGGAGATTGTTGGAAAATTTCAACTTATATGGGCCCACACATGTAATATATTAAAATGTGTGTTACTATTGTTTAAATATTAGTCAATTAAAGTGATCCAATAAAGATGAATTTTGACTATTGGGTATTAGGTTTCATGGAATTAAAATGTAGAGATTGGATGTTTGTTTCAAATTGATTAGGGGTTGATTTGAAGCAAATGAAAGATAATGACCTTTCATTATCTTATTCTTACTATAGGGGTCATAGTCCCCAATGATGAGTGTGGATTATTCTTCTTCTCTACATCCCCATCAATAGAAAGAAAATTCAAGAGAATGCCACAAATCACTTTGAAAGATCGTGATCCATTCAAGCAAACAATCAGAAATCTATGGATCAAAGGTACGCTTCCACTTTTGTTTAATTATTCTCATTGATTTCAATATGGAGTATGATTTTAAAGTTTATGTATAAGAAAAAGGTTTGTTAAAGCATTTGAATCAATAATCCTTTTCCGGTTTTGCTATCAAAGGTTAAGCATTTGACAGCTTCAGTTCAACGTGCACTGACTAATATGACGGATGAGTATTTTATCTCTCGGGCAATGGTTGAATATCCCAAAGCGCCACGCTTCCATCTGGTAATCATTTCCCCTCCCTTTCCTCTTATCGAGATCTGTCTGTCTTTGCTAATTTCTTATGGCATGTTTGGGATAGATTGTGCTTTCTGTAGAAGAGCTTTCAAGGAAGCCATCTTGGGCTATTTTCATCTAAAAGCTCTTCTAAATGTACAAAGCATTTCCGAAAATTATCCAAACATTCCCGAAAGCTTCTTTTGAAGCAGCTTTTGGCTTTTCCAATGCAACATGATAATTATAGGAGAATGGAAAGGGAAGAAAAGAGGAGATGAGAGGAAAAGAGAAGAAAGGAGAGAGAGGAAGAGAGAAATTGGGGGAGAATATCAATTATTTGATTATATAAGGTTGTCAATTACATTCACATAAGACCCCTTTATATGGGGTTTCAAAAGACCATATTCTAAGCAAGAAAATACTATAAAAGGTAATAAATCAAACCCCAATAATGTTTCCTAAAATAATCATTGAGAGTGTGTTTGATGGATATTATTTTGGAAGAATGTATTTTGGAATAGTAGATTGATGGAGAATGTGTGATTGAAAAAGAAGAAAAAGTTATTAATGTGATGTAAAATATTATTTTATTGAAAAATGTGTGGTTGAAAATGAGTAAAAAAAATGAGAATTAGAATATTAATGTGCGTCTAACAAGGGCTAAAATTGGAAATTAAATATAATAATATGCTTTCTAATTCTCCATCACCTGCCATATATGCTCTTAGTATACCCAAACAGTCAAGTATACAATTTGTTGTATTTCAGATAATCATGGAACCTTAGATTATTATCGCAAATAATAATGCGCGAATAATTGAACGTTAATTCATAATATCATTGTTATATACTTGCTTAAAAGAGCATCAAACTAACAATCTTCCACTTGCCCTTTTAAAGTATATATGACATATCAATAATACTCATCATTTCAAGATGCCCATCAAAAACCTTAGCTGGTAAGCTCTTGGTGAACGGATCTACAAGATTATCTACAGATGCAATCTTGCTAACCGTTAAGTCTCCTCGATGAACAATCTCTCAAAGAAGATGGTATTTTCTTCTTAATGCGCTTGCCATGCTGATGACTCCTTAGTTCTTTAGCATTGGCAACCGCTCCACTATTATCACAATAAAGTGTTATGGGTTCCATTGCCAAAAGTACCATGTCAAGATCCAAGAGAAACTTCTTGAACCATACAGCCTCTTTAGCAGCTTCACAATTAGACTGATAACGACTAACAATACCCACAACATAACAAATGTTCGGTCTAGTGCAATGCATAGCGTACATGAGGCTTCCCGGAACTGAGACATAAGGAACCTTCTTCATGTAATCTATATCTGTTGGAGTCTTGGGAGAATACTCCTTAGATAGATAAATTCCATGTCTAAAAGGGAGTTGTCCCTTTTTGGAATTTTGCATTTCGAATCTAGACAATATTTTGTCAATGTATGAAGCTAAGGATAATGCTATCCTTTTATTTTTCCTATCTCGTAAGATATGGATCCCTAAAACATAATTAACCTCTCCCAAGTCCTTCATATCAAACCGCTGTGACAACTATTTTTTTACGGATGACAATGTCCCTACATCATTTCCGATGAGTAGAATATTATCCACATAAAGAATCAAGAAAACTACTTTCTCTCCTTGCATATACCTGTATACACAAGGTTCATCCAAAATTTGGTCAAAACCATAGATCTTAATGGTTTGATCGAATGTGACATTCCTTGACCTGGACACTCGCTTAAGTCCATAAATGAACCGTTGCAATTTGTAGACTTTCCTTTCATGGCCTTATCTTATGAACTCCTCAGGTTGCATTATGTAGATAATCTCATCAAGACGTCCATTCAAAAATGATGTCTTAACATCCATTTGCCAAACTTCATAATCATAATGATCGGCAATGGATAAAAGGATTCGAATAGATTTTAGCGTGGCAACCAATGAGAAGGTTTCCTCATAGTCGACACCTTCTCTTTAGGTAAAACCCTTGGGGCACTAGCCTTGCTTTGAATGTTTCAACCTTCCCATCTATACCTCATTTCCTTTTATAGACCTACTTGCACCCTATAGGTTTGGCCCTATTAGGTGCATCCACAAGATCCCAAACCTTGTTGGAATGCATAGACTCCATTTTTGAGTTCATGGTAAATTTTCATGATTCAAAGTCTACATCCTTCATTGCCATCTTTAAACGAAGTGGGATCTTCTTCTTGTTCAGTGGAAATCGCCTGATAGGACTCTCCATAGAGCAAGTATCTAGAAGGTGATCTAGCAATCCTCCCACTACGAGTAATGATTGAAGGTGCCTGATTGTCCAGTCTGACTGAACATCCTTCCTCTCCTCCCACTGCTTGGTCGTGTCCTTATTCAGGACCAAACTCCTCATAATCCCTATCGTAATGGGTATAAAGAGGTACATCAATGGGTGTCTCATATTCCCTACCACCTCTGGATCTATTTCATGATGTACTGTAGGCATCATATGCTCACTTACCTCATTAGTGTCCATAGGTTCTATAGGAGGTTCCAAGTCATAACTATTTGATTCTATGCGGAAATTTAGAATCGAGTTATTTGAACTATGTTCTAATAGATCTTCCAATAGAATCTTACTAGTAGACTTGTGTTCTTCTATGTACTTGTCTTCCAAGAAAGTGTCCATTTGTATTAACAAATACCTTCTTATCTAGAGAACTATAGAAGTATTAACCTCTTGTTCCTTTTGGATATCCTATAAAGAGACAAACCTCCTATCTTGATTCCATCTTATCTGTCTTTCCCTTTAGCATCTGAATATGGTGCAAATAAGGCTTGCGCCCATACCATAGTTCAAGAGGCGTTATGGGGACTGACTAAGATGGTACTTAATTCAAGATATAAATGGCTGTTTGTAATGCATATCCCTAAAAGGAAATAGACAATGAGGAATAACTCATCATTGATCTTACCATATCAAAAGAGTTCGATTTCTCCTTTTCGATAAGTAGACCTTAAACTCTTGAGATAGATATTCGCCACCTCGATCGGATCGAAAAGTATTGATACTCTTACCCTATTGTTTCTCAACTTACATCTGAAACTCCGTGAATTTCTCCAAAACTTCAGATTTATGAGACATAAGGTATATGTATCAAAAACTAGAATAATCATCCCTAAGGGTGATGAAATACTCAAATCCACCTCTAGACCGAGTACTAATAGGTCCACAAATATCGGAATGTATCAATTCCAAAACTTCTTTAGCTCTAAGTCTTGTAGCCTTAAAAAACCACTTGATCATGTTTCTTTCTATACAAGATTCACATGTTGGTATAGATTCCACCTCTGACTCTTTTAGAGGTCTATCATTTACCAATCTTTGGATCCTGTTAGATTAACATGACCCAACTTAATATGTCATAAGAGAGTTTCATTGGTACTAGACGATCTCTTTGTATCCTTAGTAGTAATAGTGTTTTTCGTAGAGACTATCATAGGACTTAAGACATAGAGACTATTAACCATATGACCCGAACATATAACGAATTTATTCAACTTGATAACCACCATAGAACGGCTAAAAAGGTTATGAATAATCAACATGATATAAAAAGTGCAACGGAAACCAGATACCGTGTAAGTTCGGGAACATAATAACAGTCATCCAAAACCAAATCCCTATGATTCTCAAATGGTTACCAAAATAACTTTGGCGAACACTACTACTCATATGCCGACTGTAAGAGTGTACTCCCTTTCACTGAGATGCTTGGTTTTCTAGAACTCCTGCAAAAACCTTGCATACATTATTAGTAGCTCCAGAATCTACAATCCAAGTTCTAGTAGAATCAACCACTAATTATGACTCAATGGATAGGGAATTGCCTTTTACCTTGCTTACCCTTAGCTAGGTTATCCGAGCAATTCCTCTTCCAATGTCCCTTTTTGTTGCCATCTTGCCTTTTGTTTGGCCTTTTCCTCTTGATTCCTTCTTTGCCACTAGAAGGCTTAGGATGAGAGTATCTGGCTGTCACAATCAAGGCATTTCCAGTTTTGGCCTTTAGACCAGTTTCAACATTTTGGAGCTCTTTCATTAATTCCATCAAAGACATATCCATCTTCTGTAGATTATAATCAACTATAAACTGTGAGAACATCTCCGGGAGAGTCTCAAGGATCATGTCAATCTGTGTCTTAGAATCAATGTTAGCCCCTAAAACCTCTGCAGCATTGAAGTGACCAATCATGTTTAACATATGGTCCCTCACAGATGTGCCTGGTTTCATGCGAGTGTTCATAATTGCCCTAAAGTAAGCTAGCCTAGCCTGTCGGCTTCGATATCCAAACATCTCTTGAGGGCTTTTCATTATGTCAAAAGCAGTTTTGATATTCTGATGTTTCTATTGCAACACTTTTGATATGGATGCCAAAATGTAGCAATGGGCCATCTCATCAGAATGACGTCACTTTTCATATGCAGCCTTTTGAGATTCTGTGGAATCATCTTCAGGGACTTCGGGACAATTTTTAGTCAGCACAAATTTATGTTTTTCGGCGGTAAGAACAATGTTAAGATTTCTTTTCCAGTCAACGTAGTTTTCTCCCATAAGTTGATTTTTGTTAAATATCACTGATAATGGATTAAGCGACATTGTTCTGAAAAATTAACGATCCGCGTATTAATTGAAATGACAAATAATCTTTGTATGATGCATGTATGAGTATGAAAATATAGACGTCAAAACTATATTTTTAATCAAAAAACTTTAAACCCTACAACTTTAAACATGCCCTCTATAGGAGGTCAATGTAGTTGACGGCAAGATTGGGACCCTCCCACTCATTTTATTGAGCTAGGCATCTCATGCCACAATATAATGAGGATTGATTATTTATTTGGCCTACGAATAATTTTGTCGGAACATTCTATAGGAAGTCCTCAAAAAAATTCATACATAAGTGTAATAACCTTCGTCAATAATTTTAAAAATATCCGAAATAGGTGAGATATTATCTATAGGATAATCATCACATTATTTCATTTTTAAAATTTCTATAATAAGATCCAATTTCAATTAATCTAAAATGACGTCGTTTTCCTATAGGGAGACCAATGTAATTCGATACTAAACATACGCATTTTAATAACAAATTGGATGACGGAGGAGGCCACATGTTTATACATGCCTATAAACCCTCTCCCACTTATTTTTTTTATGTAATGAGTTTTCATTAATAATTATTCGGCCAAATATAAACTATTATAATGGCACAAAATTATTAATAATAATTTTTCGTCACTTCTAATTAATTTAGAGTGATAAAAAATTATTAAATACAAATGCATATGATATTAGTGCACCGGGTGGTGTTTAATTTAATCTACATGACATCTGATATTCATACATTCATTCATCATCCATAAAGCGTTAAAAGCAATAATTAATGAATAATAATTATTTGTGGCCCATCCTAAGAATTAAAATTACAACAAGAATTAAAGTGTCTTATTGGGCCATATTCCGGCCCAATTCTTCAATTTCCTTGTAGTCCAATCCATACTTCCAAGTGGGTCAATTTAATTTTGAGTACCAATCTTTTAGAAAAATATAAAAGCCCTTATCCATAAAGAATGGCCAAAGTTTTCAAGAAAAGCCCAAAATTCAAATTAAATCCTAATTTCACAAAACCCTAGCAACAACACATTGTAACACACCCACCACCACCTCCACCTCCAGTGACGGCGCTGGCGGCGGCGACCCCCAAAAGAAGGACACCGTCACCGCCGCCACTGGGCGGTGGCTCCAGCAGCAGCCACGGCTGCTGCTTCCAGCAGCACTTGCTGCCTTCCAACAGTAATCGCTGCTGCTGCCTCCACACATGTGTTTTGCTTGCTCCATGTAAGAATTAATATTTTCTTCTTCTTCTTCCAACCAAGAATTCATACAATGTGTTTATCTCTTCCAAAAATACATATGTATCAAAAATGAAAGAAGTTTCCTAATGCCTTGTGGCTTACAAAATTTCTAGGTACAAGAGTAACAACAAAAATGAATTACAATAATAGGAAGCAAAAAATTCTAAAGGCCACAAGTGATTATGTATAAACATTAACTACACATTCAATATATAAAACAATATATAAAGTAATAACATGTCAAATTAAATATCCTAACACCACTCATACTAAAAATGCATTTTAAATTCGAATTTAAAATAAAACATTAATCCTACTCAAGGTTTTCAATAACCATGGCTCTGATACCATTTGTTGGAAATGGGTATCTAATCCTCAAAATAAGAAATTAATTTTCCTTTGAAGATTAAACTCAAATGCATGGTGGATCTTAGAAAACCATTTGAGATCATTGGTGTTTTATTTTGAATGCTAACACATAAGAGTAAGATGATAACCTTGAAGGAGCTTTCAATAGCCAAACTAATTGCTTCCTCCCTTAGGTCTTCTCCCTTGTGCTCTCTAGGTATTTTTCACACTCTTAGGAGAATGTAATTGGCAAATAACCACTCGTGAAAAATGTGTTCTAAGGGACATATTTATAACCAACAACTAGGGTTTATTATTTGCACAATGGTCCTTGGACTTTATTGTAGTAGACCAATTAAGTCACACACCTATATTAGACTCAAAAGAGGGACCTAATCGGATTCACAAGACTCAAGCTCCAATATATGCTTCTAATTGGGTCAATTCTTAACCAATTGAGATACATATATTAATCTCGTTTTACTCTACCAAAAACTCGAGATTGCACTCTTGAGTCAAGCGAAAGTTATGGAAGTCAATTATGATTAGATAACAATATCCTCCGACTACCATTCCACAAGTCAACCCCCGTTTGACCGTCAATATGTTGAAGTCGACAAAATGACCGTTTTGCCCTTCAACATGTATTACCCTCTAAGTCCCATTTCATAATGCGAATATGTTGTGATCACATCACAACATCAAATCCAACGATCTCATCGTCGAACTACTGAGCTCAGATTCAATTCCCTTTAGAAAATATCTTAGAGTGACGATCGTCTCATAATGATGATTAGCGGATTCCACTATTGCATGTATATGATCTCTAACTACTTCGCCCAGATTCCCAAAGTACCGAGATCGATCTTCTAATTAAGACTTTACTCATTGGTACCTCAAAGAACTTGAACTAGTAATTAAAGCTACATTACTTGCTCAGGATTTAGGTGACTTGTTCGATAATTGAGTGGTGTCTCATTTCGAGTGGTCACAAATGAGTCATCCACGTGGTCCCGTTCAATGTGTTTCAAAAAACACATTATTGTTCTTATTCCAGATCTAGACAAATCTTAATAAGAACAATGCAATCTTATCAACATAAAGCGTCCAACTTCATGTACCGATTGTGAACGACATATTTTTTATTATATATAACGAATTGTGTCTCACTATACCCAAACAGTCAAGTATACAATTTGTTGTATTTCAGATAATCATGGAACATTAGATTATTATCGCAAATAATAATACGCGAATAATTGAAAGTTAATTCATAATGTCATTGTTATATACTTGCTTAAAAGAGCATCAAACTAACAATAAGATCAACAACATCAATATTAAGATCCTCAATTTAAGACAAACTACAATAGACTATATATCCCATCCTAAATAATTTTAAAATCAGGTCTAAATTTTTTTTCCTGCCTCCCATTCCATTCTAAGTTTAATAACCTAATATTCATCTTATTCTCATAAGTTTTACAAAAAAAACTTAATAAATTCTTTTTCGTTACTCCATCCATTCTAAACCTAAAAAAAAATCATCTAAAAACTGTGTTTGTCCGCGTGTTCGACCAATAATCTCAGCAGCAATTTCAGCATGCATTACTGAAGAAGAAAACTTACATGTGTTGTAGGTTTTGAAAAGCATGCGCTCAATGAATATTAGAAAGATAATTAATGATTCAGAAATGAGCAAAAGAAAGAAATGTAGCTGAAGTAGAATAGCGATGATTATGGGAGGTGTAATTTATTACAGATTAATAGGGTCTCTGACCCTATTTTTTTAGGTGAAATAATCCAAAAACAAGGAAGAATTGGTGTGGTGCAGACCCCATATAAGTGGTCACCAGATACCAAGTGTGTAAGATACACATTTTTAAATTTTAATTATATTCATTTTTTTTTTGGGACATTTGAACTCCCTTCTAATTTAGTTGCTTAAGCTTGTTTGACACTCTTTTTTAAGTGAAAATGATTCTTTTGAGAATGTGTGATTCAAAATTGGGGAAACTTTGTGAGCCCATAGAATCTAATTGGTGTAATGCAAATGATGCAATGAAGAACGAGGCCAATGCTCCAGAAGGGGCTATCTTGAGCCATATTAAATTGTTAAGTACTCATTCTTTATTGTGTTAATTATGCCCAGAATATCTGATAACCAATTGCTGTGAAAACAACCACCAGATTAAGATGTTGAAGTTATATAACACAATAATGAAGTATTTGATCACAAATAAAAGAAGACAAAAAAAATATGGAAGATGAATTAGGGGATTTTATTGTACCAATAATAATAGAGAAATATACAATTCATGATCCTAAAGTTCTAGTAATCTTTTTTCTCATATTATGAAATTGTATAGAAGAGCCTAGTATTTATAGGAAACATTTAGGTAACGTCCAAACCCTTCTAGTTGTTGATGAAGTAGGATGCTAAAACTCGAGTCAAAAATGAAAATGGAGAGAAAAAAAGCAAAAAATTGGAACAAGTACATGTGGTGCTGCGACGCCCATGCCCGACGCTGAGGCACCGGGCGTTCTGCCAAATTTATCTTCCAAGTTGTTTTCTCTATCCCAAACTCTTCTTCAAATTCAATACCAATTTCCAACTTCCAATATGCTTCCAAAATAGAACTTCACTTGATACAGGACTTCAATAGCATTCCAAATTGAATTTTTCTTGACATGCACTTCAATTAGAATCTTTTAATTATTTCAACAAGGAATTCTAGTCACACCCAAATTCTAACAATCTCCACATTCTCACGAATTCTACTGCAATGACAAAAAGGTTAAAAAATTTCTCCACTTGGAGAAGAAAATTCGTCTGCAAGGAATGAACCGACTCTTCAACAATAACCAAAACTGATTTCTTCAACCAAACACAAAAAACTCTATCTCTTCCAATGAATCCAAGCACCACTCTACATAATTACCTCAGATTCTCAAAAGATCATAATGATTTTAAAATTTACCAAATTAAGCTGTAACACACCTCAAAGCAGAATCAAATCCAAATGCTTTTAAAAAAGGCTCATTGCTGGAAGTGTGTTCAACAAAATCAGTATCCACATACCTTTTACCATTAGGTGCGTCCCTTGTAATTAAATACAATAGCACCGCAGGTCATGGTGGCAAAGTCGCATTATCCATATCTCCTGAACTCCACTGAGCAGTATTCTTCAAATCGGACCTTTTACGAGCTCCTAAAGGTATTGTACCCTATGTTGATTGACTCTTCTAGATTCTGCACAACCTTGCAAAATGTATAACTGAGACATTTTCTATACATCCAATACAACTTGGCCACCTTACAAACTTTCAAAACTACACATCTGCCAAAGAACTCATAACCTTTTGTATCAAGGATAGAAAACGAGATGAGATTCTTCTTCAAATTTGGAACATGTTGAATCTCGTCAAATGTTCTAATTGTCATGTCTAATAGCTTCATATACCAATTCCAGCAACTCGACAAGATGCGTTGGTTTTCATAACCACGCACATTTGGAAACTGTTTCATATATAGTAAACAAGTCCTCATTAGGACACATATGAAACACACACGCTGAATCCAGAATCCAATCCTCATCTGGTTTAGACACGATGTTAGAAATAGCTAAGAGATCTTCCTCATTTACAACGTTCTTTGCAAGGTCCGCTTTACCTGAAGTCTCTAATTGCTTCCCATATCGACTTGCAGCCAACCTTTCTTTATTCTGCAATTTGTAGCAATCATTCTTCATGTGCCATTTTTTCTTGCAGAAGTTACAAATCTGATTACTAAAGTTAGACTTTGATATGCTCCTTCCAGAACCACCATGAGCAACAAGATCTTCTCCATCTATGAGCTAATTCACACCGAGACAATGGAGAAAACATTGAAAAACAAAGAAGAGGAAAGACGCCAAGTTGCTTTTAAATCCATAGTCGATGAAGGCACTTCAAGCAAGAATATGAATGATGAAGAACTTGATGATCTAGTTCTTCTTATTAAGAAGTGGAAAAGTTTTCGTCAAAAACATCGATTCCAAAAGAAAGAATAAAATGGCGAAAAGAAGAATAATGTAGCGACCGCGAACTTTTAAATTAAATAAAATAATTTTCTCGAAAAACTTGTCGCTAAAACGTTAACCCTAATTTTTAGAGAAGCGCGTTCGTCTAGCCGTTGTAAAATTGAATTCAAATGTATTCGATCGAATCCGATCCCGAATAATAATTTTATTATCAATTTCGAATTATTTTATTTAAATCCAATTTTTATTAATTTCAAGTCCAATTACGAAAGCCCAATTATTCAAGCCCAATTATTTAAAGTCCAATTTAATATAAGTCCAATACTTTATACTTTAAGGTCCAATTTTATTAGTCCAATCCTATTTGTTTTAGCCCAATTTTATTCAAGTCCAACTAGAAAATCACTAAGCCCAACTTTTCAGCCCAATTAGTTTTTTTGGGATTTGTGCCCTAAACATCCACTATCCATATAACTCCCTCGTTTTCCCTCCTCCTTCACTATTCATACAACAGCCTTGGTAAGAAAATTTGTCCATTCTCTCCAACTCTCTCTCCATTTCAATGTTTCCCAATGTGAGACACCATTGATGCTAGAAAATCCATTTCTAGCATCAACAGTGAACTCAAACAATGAACAATGCAATTCACATTTCACCATTCACCAACATTCTCACGAGACCAACACCATTTCCAGCAGCCCAAGCTGCAGCTGGTAACCAACCTCCAGCAACACCACCAAACCCAAGTCTACTGCAACACCTCCAAACCGAGACCCAACAACTCACTGCAACTCCCAACAACACTAGCAGTCACCCACATCAACCAACCTCCACTGCAAGCTTACTAAATCAATGTAGGTAGTCACACAACACCCCACGTTCATAGAACCGAATACAGAACCCAAGCTGCAGCCACCTAAACTTACTGCACCTCCACTACCGAGAACAAATGCGAGCATCACACAAACCAACCCCACCACACACGGCCAACAAGACAGTCACCACCCAAAACCGAGAGCACACCCCAAACCCGAAAGCAAAGCCATAGCCACCGAAGCCAACTGCAACACCATCACCCAACACCAAAAGCCGAGCAAGTCACCCACAATCACCCAAAACCCGAGACCAACAAGACCTCCACCATCGAGCAAACCGAGACCTCAAACACCAAAAAGAAAACGAAAACCACCCAAACATCAAGAAAAATCACAAAGCCCAGAGACTTACCTCATTCTACCAACCCACTTCCAGTCGATTTCCGCCAAGAAAGTCACAAAACCCGAACCCTAGCCTCGTTTTCCATCTCGGCCAACCTCCATTTCTCGCACACCAAGAGCCCAAATCAAACCCCCTCCCCTACCCTTGAGCCGGCGCCACCACCGCCGGTCGGTGGTGGTAGGAAAAGGGAAAGAAAATGGGGAGCCCCTTCCCTGTCGGTCGACGTCTCTCTCTCTCTCTCTCTGTAGAGAGAGAGATGTAAAAAGGGGAATTATATAATTTTTACCCTTTTACAAATTTATGATTTAAGCCCCGAGTTTTAAGTTTTATTCATTTCAGTCCCTTAATTATTTATGTTTTAATTTCAGCCCTTACATTTCTTATTTTCAGTTTAAAAGTTTATTTATTTCAGTCCCTAGTTTATATAAGTTATTATTTCAGCCATTTAATTTTATTTACAGCTTTAATATATTTACAGTTTAGTCCTTAAACTATTAAAAGTTATTATTTCAGTTTTCAGCTTTTATTTCCAGCTTTATTATAATTATAGTTTAGTCCCTAAACTTATGAAGTTATTATTTTAACCCTTAAAGTTTTATTTTCAGATTTAATAAATTCCAATTTAGCCCCTAAACTTTATTTTATCATTTTAAGCCATTTATTACAATTCCAATAATTTTCAATTAAGTCCTTAAACTTAATTTCAACACTTTAAAACTTTAAAGTTCGAAATACTAATTCAAACTTATTTTCTATTGGCTAGACGAAACGTACGGACCACTAAGAGATTGAAGTTACTTCTCGCACTATTTTCACAAACTCGATATATTGAGGTAGACTCGCCACCATTAATTAGTTTAAATTATAATTGCATGCTTTATGTGAATTACGTGATTTATATGCTTTAATGCATAAGATGAGAATTTATCATATGAGATATATGATATTGTTATGCTTGCCATAACTTATATGCTTAATTGCATGAGAAAGAAGAGAATCCCTTATGGGATAAGAAGAGAATCCCTTATGGGATAAGAAAAGAATGTTATGCATAACTTATGTGCCTCATCAGCACAAGAAAGAAAGAGTACCCACATCCCATGTTTTCAAAGAGCCTATGATTTTCAAGAAAATGAACCAAAGATGATATCACATTGTATATTGCATAAGTGTGTATTCAATTATTCTGTAAATTAATTATCGGCGATGAGTCTACTGAGTATTTCTTCGAAATACTCACTCTGCTATTTTTAACAATATTTGCAGACTTCGGAGGCGATCGTGATTGATCCGGCAGTGGTGGCATAGAAAATTTGACTATCAAAATTATTATCTCTTTGAAGTTTTTGTATTCGAATATTGATAACATTTTGACGTTTTCCGCTATTTCTAAAATATGATATTTAAATTTTTAAATTTCTATGAATTTTACTTGTCGATACAGTTTGTCAATTACAAATGTGATTTCAAAATTAGGTTATTTCCGCGAAAATTGATTTTGAAATTAGGGCAAAAGAAGATGATGTGGCAATCCGGGTTAACAGAACTCGGGGCGCTACAAATAAATTCATCAAAAAGAAAGCTCTTCAAGCAACATGGGATGAAAGGGATGATGATGAAGATGAAAGTCAACAAGAAACAGCAAACATGTGCTTTATGGTCATTGAAGATGAGGTAAACACAAATGAACACTCCAATGAGCTCATCAATCAAATAGAAAAGGATAATCAAGGTGCTTCTATATGCATAACAAATATATCGATGTATCATTAGCTCTCTTCTTTAAATTGCAAGTAAACTCGATATTATATTTTGTATGTGATTTAATTGCTATGAAATATAACTTCTAATCTATGCGTTGTAACTTGAATTTTGACTTCCATTATTTCCATGAATTGTGATGACTTCTAATTTGATTTATTTCAATGAATTGTGGACATGCATGTCTCTATATATTATACTATCTTTATATGGAATATGAAATAGACACAAACTCGGTTCCTATTGAAATGGGGAATATATTACTATTTTCTATGGTTGATTTAAAAGTTTTGATCTCATACGCAATACTATTCCTCTCATATGTGATATCGTAAATGTAAAAATTGTGATTTGGTCTTACATGCTATCCCTTTTTACTTATGTCGAAAGGGGGAAGATGAATGGATAATTATGCATGATAAAGAGAAAGAGATATATAACTTGATTTATGCATGATAGGGAAAATGTTGAAAAGGGAAAATATAAATTCTATTCAAATAATTCTGCTTTTGTCATTTGCATCGCTCATACTTTAATTAATATTTTACTATAAAGTGATGATTAAAAGTTTTGATGGTTGATTTAAAGTTTTGATCTTAAATGATATCTCTTTTTGCTTATGTCAAAAAGGAAAAATGGAGTGAGATGATTATGCATGCTTTAATTTGAAAATATAATATGCTTTAAATGTCTAGTTGTTGATTTGTAAAAGAAAGGGGGAATATGAATTACATGATAAATTTATGATGTATATTCCTTTATCAATATGACATTAATTGTTCAAATCTTACATTGCAAAACATTTTGTTTGCCATAATCAAAAGGGAGGGAATTGTTGACATATGATTGATTATAACTTTAATGTTTTGATTATAACAAATATGTCTATTTATTAACATTTGAATTTGAGTTATTACGTTTTCAAAGCTATCAATATTATAAATCGAACTCGAAATGAAGAACAAAGTGGAAATTAAGCATTCAAGTCAAATCATTTGAGACGATAGCGATTTGCATGCGATGATCGAATTTGAACTTAAAGACTCGCAAAAGACACAAATCAAGATACAAGTATAAAGAACAACAAGTCAAGACGATTAGACATTATACATTTATATGTAAAGGTATTAACTCGTTAATCTTTAGCTAGTGCATAAAGCTCAAATTATTTTCATAATCTATCACTTGCACAAAAATGCTTTTGATTCATAATATGAAATAGGTTTTGAAGAAAATGAATATTTTGATATAAAAAAACAATTTTCAAAAAAAAAAAAAACGGTCAACCGAAAATTCAACTTTCGATCGACCGAAAGTTCCTGCAGCCTTCTATTTTGCTCTATAAATATCCATTTTCTTTGCATTCAATCCCAAGACTTTATAAGAGCAATTAATAGAGTATATTTATTAAAAATCATTGAGCTTACTTGATTTTAAATTCTATTTCATTTATTACAAAGAATTTCTTGATTGGTCAAACTAATTTTCATATATCTCATCAAAAATTCATTTTGCAAAGAAACTTTCTCAATCTCATATATTTTTTATTCTTGGTAGAAGTTTTATTTGCCAACACTTATATTGAAGTGTAAATCTCTCTTCATATTTAACTTGTATTATTTGTTAAGAAAGATCATAGGTTGAAAATTTTGATACAAAAATACAAACTATTTCATTATTCATTATTTATTAAAGTTTACAACATAGACACTTGAGTTTTATTATTTGCTATCTATTGAAGTATTTATCTAACTCTCTAATACTTAACTTGATTATATAATTGGTTAAAAGAGTTTTTTCAATTGTAAAATTATCACTTACATTTTGACGGTTTTGAGAGCCTTGTGAAAACTCGATAGTAAGGATAGGTGCTCATAGTTGTAAGTCATCTACGGATAAATAATCCTTGTTGTAAGTCACTTAAAGGTAGGTGCTCCTTTACCTAAAGATAAGTGCTCATTGTTGTAAGACACTTAAAGATTGGTACTCTTTGTTGTAACTTATCATTATAGTGCATTTGGCCTTACTCGTGACGGAGAGCTTGGTAATGAGGATGTAGAACACATTGTGTATCGAACCCCATTAAATTGGTTTGTTATCTTTACATTATTGCACTTTATTTTACATTGTCACTTACATTGTGCTATATTCATATTTGAATGAAGTTATCGAGTTTGCATATTTATCTTTCTTATTACATTTTGAATTTATTTCTTGTGTATTGAATAGTTTTGAGACTGATTGTCGAAAAAGTTTCAAACATCAATTTACCCACTTTTTGTTAGTTATTCTTGGGCTAACAAAAACTTCATACACCTCTTCTATAGTAAAAGTATCACAACTATATAAGATCGTGTCTCTAAATGAAGAAAATGAAGCAGACAACGAATACAATATAATCAATGCCAAATCTTCTTCATCATACTTTACTTCCGAAGTTTACAAATTAGCAACGATCTCTTTAAATACGGTCAGGTGATCTTCCAATGATCTTCCTTTTGCCATTCGATGAGAGTATAAATGCAGCTTGAGATGCAACTTGCTCGTTAGTCTCTTAGTCATGCACAATTGCTCCAACTTCAACCATAAAGGAGCTGTTGAACCCTCCTTTAAAAAGTCCTGAAGAATGATATTCGATAGATGAAGATGAATATGATAAACTGTCTTCTTATCCTTTCATAATTTCTCCTCCACGGTCAAAGTTTCGGACATCTTGTCAATTTTCAACATTGCATCATCCAAATCCTATTGTGCAAGTAATGCATGTATCTTAACTTGACATAGCAAAAATATAGTGCTCCGATCTAAAAGCAAAATGTCATACTTCATAGAACCATCACGAACAAAAAACCTCGAACAAATCAAACATTGCGCTTTGTGGAATTGCTGAACCTAGACTCTGATACCATTTGTGAACCATCAGATTAAGATGTTGAAGTTATATAGCACAATAAAAAAGTATTTGATCACAAACAAAAAAATAAAAGAAAATAATAAAATATGGAATATGAATTAGGAAATTTTAGTGTATCAATAATAATGGAGAAATATAAAATTGATCCTAAAGTTCTAGTAATTTTTTTTCACATTATGAAATTGTATAGAAGAGTCTAATATTTATAGGGAACATGCAGGAGACGTCCAAACCCTCATAGTAGAGTTGTTGATGAAGTAGGATGCCAAAAATCGAATCTAAAACGAAAAAGGAGATAAAAGGCGAAAAATCGAAACATGTACAAGTGGCGCCGGGTGTTTTACCAATTTTTTTCCAAGTTATTTTCTCCATTCCAAACTCTTCTTCAAATTTAATACCAATTTTCGACTCCCAATTGAGCTTTCAAAATAGAATTTCACTTGACATAGGACTTCAATAACATTTTAAATTGAATTCTTCTTAACGTTCACTTCAATTAGAATTTCTCAATTAATTCAACAAGAAATTCGAGTCACACCTAAACTCTAACATTCTCAGTACTAACATTCTCTTTTATGCCGTGAGAAGCAAATTGTGCATCGCATGCTTTAAGACAAAGAAGCCTTCGTCCATTTTCATTATAGTAACTTGGATGGATTATCGAGCATCTTAGAAAGACTCTATTTTTAAAGAGCATATTTTACAATTTAGAGGACATCTATAAATTTTAATTTTAATACTCCCAAAAAATATTTATTGTTTCTAACTATCTTCTATTTTCACTACCTTCTTTCCAGATTATTATATTATTTTTCTCCTTTGAAAATTAAAACAATTTGAATGCATTTAATTATAGAGAGTGAATTTGACTCTCCAAATTTGAAACGTCAAACATGCTCTCCATTTTGAAATGTTAATTTAAATTATCTATTAGAACATAATTTTAAAAGTTAATTCTTTAAAATAGAGAATATCTTATATTTAAAGAGACTTTTGGAGATATTCTAAATATTAATATTTGTAAAAATAATTGACCCTAATTTGACCTTATGAATCGCTTATCGGTTGTTGTTCGTCAATGAATGTCTTCATGACAGAATTTTGGGCATAGGCAATGGAAATTTCTATCGATGATATTGTACTCCTTTTTTTTCGTAGTATAAAAAGGATCTTTGGACACAATCAATCCAAAATTTATTTATCATTTGTTTACATTTTTTTTATAACCTACCTTTATTTTGTGCAATTCTATTAAGCACGACTAGATTGCTTGCTCGAACAGGATTTAGTATAAACTTCATGCTGCTGTTTCCAATCAATTCTTACTTATTTTGACACTGTCAACACTGCGTAGGATGTTACTATATCATTACCAAAGATTCCAAAACTCTCATATTAAATTATAGATGTTAGAGAAAATTAGAGAAGAAAATTATAGAGTCGGAGTGTGTGTGTTAAGTACACATTTGAAGGTTTTACAGCATAAACAATAATATATTTTGTATTATTCCTTCTCAAAGTATCCAATGTCCAAGGAATCTCAACTTCTTCACAATTTACAAAACTTCCTAATCATAGAAACTTATAGAATTCAAAGAAGATTGACGAGAGAAGTAGACAATACGGCAACTAAAAATCATAATTAAATAGTTGCCACAAATCCTGAAATTTATCATCCTCTCGAAAATGAAAAAAATACTAACCACTCCATATTAGTTCCTTTCAAGAAAATGTGTAGTAAATTAATATAGGTAATGTTGATATGGTCAAGGTAAACACTGAAGAATAATTCTTTAATTTTGGCCTGAAGAAGATTTTTGTACAAGAAAATGCCACGCAGTACCATAGGCTTTAGCATTCCATGACCGAAATGCATGAAATGACAAAGTATTTTTGTCGCTGTCTTTGAAAACTTAAATTTTAACTTTTCATTAAATTTCTAGGTCTGAACGGCCGAACTTCCTTGCTTGATTCACATTGTTTTTGGGGACCAAATTCAACCTACTATTTAACTTACATGGACAGCCAGAAAGAGGTAACAGATATCAAAACTTTATTTTCCACCAAAAGAAGGATGCTAGCACAAGATTCAAAGACAATTAACACAAGATATTGAATATTCAAGTTCCGGCTTGAAAATTAACGGAGAACTTTTCGGTCGTTGTTCTGAGTGATGTTTTTCTAAATCTTTTATGAGTAATAATGTTTCTCTCACGTGTACAATAATTAGAATAATTGTGAAAATAAATGCATTTTATTCATTCGAATTCAGACTAGAAATAGATTCGAGTTGTGACTATAATATATTTAATTCATCTGGGAAAAGATAATTAATTACAATAAAATTATCGATTGTCAAAAATGCATGAATGATACTAACTACGTAATTGAGAATTGAAATAGAAAATAATAGATGAATTCATAATCCAATACACTCATTCATGGGATAGAGATTTTCAAGGGTGATACCCTTGCATTTTTTATTTTTATTTTTTCCAGCTACTGCCCAACCTTAGAGAAATTTGGCAGTCAAGTCAATTTTGTTACTCACTGAAATGCAGCTCTAGACCTACTGAAGAATGTGGAAGTAAAAGCCATAATAGGACCCCAGTATTCAATGCAGCAAACTTCCTGATTGATCTTGGAGACAAAGCTCAAGTTCCCATTATCTCATTTTCAGCAACAAGTCCTACTCTTTCATCAATTCGAAGTCCATACTTTATTCGTGTAACTCAAAAGGATTCATCTCAAGTAAATGCAATAAGTGCAATTGTTAAAGCATTTGGATAGAGAGAAGTAGTGCCCATCTATGTCCATAATGAGTTTGGAGAAGGGATCATACCTTTTCTGAAAGATGCCCTGGAAAATGTCAGTGCTCGTGTTCCTTACAGAAGTGTCATTCCTTCCATGGCCACAGATGATCAAATTGTTGCAGAGCTTCACAAGCTGATGACGATGCAAACTCGGGTTTTCATTGTCCACATGCTGACCTCTCTCGGTTCCCGGCTGTTCACCAAAGCAAAACTGCTTGGAATGATGGGTGAAAACTATGCATGGATTATAACTGACGGCATCACAAATGAAATAAAGTCAATGGATACTTCTGTCATAGAGTCTATGCTAGGTGTAATAGGTTTAAAACCTTACTTTCCAAAAACGAAAGAGCTTCATGATTTCACCACTCGATGGCAGCGAAGCAATCTAATTCTTAATCCTGAATTAAACATATATGGGCTCTGGGCTTACGATTCTGCAACAGCGCTAGCCGTGGCAATAGAGAAGGCAAGACTTACAAATGATAAGTTTCAAATGTCAAATGTTCCTAGAAATGCAACGGACCTTGAAAGGTTTGGAATCTCTAAAGATGGTCCGGAGCTCCTCCAAGCACTATCAAATACCACATTCAAAGGCCTTTCTGGAAATTTTCAATTGCTCGATGGGCAACTCCAGTCATCTCCTTATGAGATAGTTAATCTAGTTGGGCATGGGGCTAGAGTGGTAGGATATTGGACAAAAAAAAGTGCAATTGTTAAAGAACTGAAATCCTCAAATACAAAGAAATATTCCTCTTCCAAGAACAAGTTTGGATCAATTATATGGCCTGGTGACACAACGTCGCCTCCCAAGGGTTGGGAGATCCCTACCAATGGAAAGAAATTAAAAATAGGAGTACCAGTGCAGGATGGTTACACTGAATTCCTTCAAGTTTCTTGGAATTCTGCATCTATCTCCACAAAAGTAAAAGGATACTGCGAAGATGTCTTCGATGCAGTAATGGCAAAATTGCCATATGGCGTACAATATGAATACATTCCATTTGTAACATCCGACGACCACAAGAGTTCTGGTGGTTACAATGAGTTGGTCCATCAAGTGTACCTAGGAGTAAGTCTCTTAATCCCCTTGCATGTAACTAGAAAAATCACTTTGTAACTAATGTATCAAACATTTTTTTCACACAAACATGCTGCATTTCTTATTTAGAATCTCAACCAATAATGTAATTCTAATTTTTTCCTGATTAATCGACAGAAATATGATGTTGCAGTTGGAGATATAACAATTTTAGCGAATAGATCTCAGTATGTGGATTTTACTCTGCCATACATAGAATCTAGTGTTTCAATGATTGTGCCTATCAAGGATAACAAGGGGAAAAACGCTTGGGCATTTTTGAAGCCATTAACATGGCAACTCTGGTTGACAAGCTTTTGTTCATTTGTGTTCATCGGATTTGTGATTTGGCTTCTTGAACATCGAATAAATGAAGATTTTAGGGGGCCACCTTTACATCAAGGTGGCGTGATATTCTGGTTTTCCTTCTCAACCATGGTCTTTACACATAGTAAGTTCTCTATACTCCAACTTACAGTCAAAGTAGTTGAGAAAAAATAATAGAAATGTACAAGCCTCAAAGCTTTTCTTAAAAAACAGGTTGATCTGCAAGGCTTAATTGATCTGGATAAGTAAAACCTCAATACTTTTTATATTGGTAGTTAACATATTTGGTTGGAGGGCTAGACGAAAAGTTTATTATGCCCCTATTTGACAACTATTATTTCAAAACTCTTTATTCTACATATTTATTTTTTACCACAATCACGCAATAAAATATTCTGCACGTAAACCCAAAACTTTTCCCTTTTTTTTTAACCACAAATTCTCCAAAAATTTACTATTCAAAACATTGTTTTGAACAAATAATGGCCATCAAACAGGGCTATATATCATGCTCTTCTGCTAATGAGAACAAAACATAATTTTATCTTTGAACTGGATTGTATATACAATTTTGATACTGATGATTCACATTAATTTTTTTGTAGAGGAGAAGATAATAAGCAACTTGGCTAGGTTTGTGCTGATAATCTGGCTCTTGGTGGTTCTTATACTAACCCAAAGTTACACTGCCAGTCTAACATCAATGTTGACAGTTCAGCAACTCCAGCCAACTATTACAGATATAGTTCAGCTTCTTAAGAATAAAGAAAAGGGAGATTTTCACAAATGTCACTAAATTTGAAAATACACAAAAAATTTGTATGTGCACTCAATTTGTTCAAAAATGTCACTTTTTTTACTTGAAAGGTCCAAATTACCCTTGGGTCACCTTTGTAAGAGCAATTAATGTTTGATGTGAATGCCATTAATGGTTTGATTTGATAATTAAATTTTTATTATTTTATTCATTGTATATATGTATATTATATTCAATAACATGTATTTTCTTCCATAAAATAAAGAAAAGAAATTCAAATCCTAACATAAACAAACCCTAAGTCCTAAATAGACTTCCATTAACACATCTTCTTCCAAGAACTTCATCTTCTTCATTCATCTTCTTCATTTATTCCTTCATCAAGAACACATACTTAATTGATCATCTATTTCGAGAGGTTATCTATTATTTCATCTCTTAGCTCATTATTTCGTAAATGTTTAATACAACATGATGATAATAAATTCCAAATTATTACTCATTGATTTCTTAGGTTTTTGAATTTTATTTTGACGGTAAAGATATTTGTAATAGTTCATTAAATGTAATTGATTCCATATTTAATGACTCATTGACTTATTTTGTTTCCAAAATAGATTGTCATGTTCAATGTGAATTGATTATCACCATTAATGTTCTATAATAATGTCTTAAAAATGTCTGAAATCACTGTTCGGAAACCACCCCGACAGTTCGTACTGAAATCGTCGAATATAGTGTTTCAAACCGTCAGGTCCCGACAGTTAAACTGTCGAATTCGACAGTTTAACTGTCGGGACCCGACGGTTGAGAACTGTTGACACTTGCTTAGCTGTTTTCCTCATTTGATGGTATTCAATGTTGATAATTTGATTGTGCGGACTTCTTACGGTTGCATTCCCAACATTTCAGGTATGAGTGATGATTTGAGATTCATAGTCTCGTACGGGGGAAATTTCGCAAATGTGGACGATGAATGGAAGTGGAGAGGGGACAAAACAACTTCCATTTTGGTGCCGACAAATATTACAGTAGCCGGACTTGCTTTACGGTTGAAGGAAAAACTTGGTATTGTTGATCCCAGTAGTGAAATTGAATTGAAGTTCAGAGTCCCCAATGTGAATGTTCCTCCGACTGAAATACGCGATGACGAAGACCTAAGTTGGTACATATCGGTTCATAAGGAAACTGCAATATGCCTAACTGTTTTAGAAGTCGAGCCCCCAATTCTTGGCACGGCGACGGATACAAATTGGCCGGATCGTATGATTGTCGTCGGGGATCTTCATCAAAACGTACAAAATGAAGACATAAGTCATCATCATAATATCTCAACAGAAATTGCACCGGAAGCGCCGTTATCTGATATTGGGGTTGTACCCTTAGATGAGAACTTGGACAACCCGTTAAATGCTCACGATGCCGCTAATATTGTTGAACGGATTACACCTATTAATACATCGGTCCTTGCGGAACGGGAAATATTCTTCAGTAAGAATGAATTGTACTTGAAGATTCGTGTACTCGCATTGCAAGAGAAGTTTGAATTCCGGGTGAGTAGGTCAAGCATGAAGATGTTAACTGTGAAATGCGCCGATAGTAATTGCAAGTGGATGCTACGTGCATCGGCCGTGAAGAAGTCTACACTTTATGATCCGTAAATTCAACAAGCAGCACACATGTTCCATAGACGTGCGTCGTAACGCACATCGTCATGCCACTAGTTCTGTAATTGCCGACCTGATATTGGGAAAACTTGACACTCCAAACCACAAGTACGGTCCTGCTGCTATTACACGTGATATGGAACATGAGTTCGGAGTAAAAATTAGTTACAGCAAAGCACGTAGGGGGCAGGTGGCCGCTTTACTCAAGCTGCATGGTGAACCGGGGGATAGTTTTCGTCAACTTGCTTCGTACTGTCACGTTCTTGGACAACATAACCCTGGTACTGTAACCCATATCCAAGTGGATAGCCATAATAGGTTTACTTATTTCTTCCTAGCATTTGGTGCAAGCATTCGTGGTTACTTGCAATTCTTGAGGCCCGTAATTTGTGTAGACGGCAGTCACTTGAAAGGTCCATACAAAGGTACACTTCTACTGGCAACTGCCCAAGATGCTAACAAACAGATCTACCCTTTAGCATGGGGCATCGTAGATGCTGAAACAAATAAATCGTGGTCGTGGTTTCTGTCCAACTTGAGAGATCTTATAGGCGACTCTGATGAACTAGTTTTTGTGTCGGATAGGAAAAAGAGTATAGAAAAAGCTATTTCTCAGCTTTTCCCCTTGTCTCAGCATGGTTGTTGTATGTGGCATATGGAAAAGAACTTAATACAGAGGTATAATAATGCTAGTTCAGTTTTCCTATTCAAACGCGCTGCGACAACGTATCGGGTGGAAGAATTCC
This sequence comes from Fraxinus excelsior, assembly GCA_019097785.1. Classification (NCBI taxonomy): domain Eukaryota; kingdom Viridiplantae; phylum Streptophyta; class Magnoliopsida; order Lamiales; family Oleaceae; genus Fraxinus; species Fraxinus excelsior. The sequence goes on from CM032623.1 coordinate 38,996,807, forward strand.
AACGACTGATGGGACAGATTCGTAGGATAAATGTGAGATCGTACGAGTACTTGGAGCGTGCAGGTTTTCATTTTTGGTCCAGAGCACTATTCGTTGGCAACAGGTATAATATCATGACAAACAACAATGCGGAATCCTTGAACGCAATGTTGAGACATGCCCGTTCGTTACCGATCACAAGCTTGGTTGAACACATTCGGAGCACAATGCAGAAGTGGTTTTACGAACGTCGAAAGAATTCAACGTCATGCAGTACCGTGCTGTCATTGAACATGGAGAGCGAGTTACGGGCTACATTCGAAGCTGGTTCTCGACTTCGCGCTCATTCCTTGACAGCGAACTTAACACAGGTCGGAATATCCAATGACACGGACACGGTAGATTTTACTGAGAACACATGTACATGTCGTGAATTCCAAATAAATCGTATGCCATGTCTTCATGCAACCCGTGCAGCTTGCCTAAGAGGTTCGTCCTTGTACGATTTATGTTCTCCTTACTACACATCAGACTACTGGAGGGGTGCTTACGGTGAAGCTATATATCCCGTCCCACGGGAAGATAACTGGGATGTTCCGAACGACATTACAGGTACAAATATTTTGCCACCATTGGTGCGTCGTCCGCCTGGTAGACCCCCCACACGACGTAAGAGATCCAGACACGAGCCCATCACTTCTAAGCCACGAACACGACGCTGCACCCGGTGTGGTACATTTGGCCATAACCGAGCCACATGCACAAACACCGTCGTGCATGTACCCAGTTAACATTGCTTTTCCTACTTCAGTTGTTTTGTATGTTAATGTACTGGGTACCTCCCATATGTCATTAGGGAGTTTTATAACTTCAAGTACTACTGGCCATGAACTGTATGTCATTATCATATGTCGTCTGTTATTGTACTTTGAAACTAACCCGTGTATTGATCTGGTTCTGTGTTCCACCCCGACAGTTCATCTGTCGATCCCGACAAATATTCTCTGTTTCTCGACAGTTCGAACATTACATCAATTGAACTGGACGCCCAGATTGCAAAAGGGACATTGTTGCCCGTGGATTTCAGTAATAACCTTGATTACATATGCACAACATACAAGGATGAACAAAATATTAACGTGACTATCAGCGCCTCGACCAAAATGTACAAAATTCGAGGCAACGACTAACATATTCTGTCTAACACGACGTAGCCCAAACCAGTGATGCGATGTATCCTTCCAAGTTAGAGTACACGTTCATCCAACATCAAAAAACTAACATACCTACTTCACGATAGATTATTTAGTTACGTGATGGTTTCCCAACATCAGTCTAATATATGTCATTAGGGAGTTTTATAACATCAAGTACTACTGGCCATGAATTGTATGTCATTATCATATGTCGTCTGTTATTGTACTTTGAAACTAACCCGTGTATTGATCGTGTTCTGTGTTCCACCCCGACAGTTCATCTGTCGATCCCGACAAATATTCTCTGTTTCTCGACAGTTCGAACATTACAGCAATTGAACTGGACGCCCAGATTTCAAAATGGGACATTGTTGCCCGTGGATTTCATTAATATGCGCAAAATACAAGGATGAACAAAATATTAACGGGACTATGGGCGCCTCGACCAAAAAGTACAAAATTCGAGGCAACGACTAACATATTCTGTCTAACACGACATAGCCCAAAGCAGTGATGCGATGTATCCTTCCAAGTTAGAGTATACGTTCATCCAACATCAAAAAACTGATATACCTACTTCACGATATATTATTTAGTTACGTGATGGTTTCCCAACATCAGTCTACTATTAATTGCACACGGATCCGGCATCAGCACCACTGTCATCATCAGATGTGTCGGACGATATGATAATTATTTCAGGAGCAACTGCGATGGGGGCCACGCCTACATCAACGCTTTCATCATCAGAGTCGTTGACCACATTGCGGAGCACGCTGTTTGGGGAATACGCTTCTTCGCTTGTGAGGGCGTCGAGGTCGGGAAATGGCACAGGGGAAGTGACTCTCCACCCACGTAGAGGGACGTCATCCTCATCATCCGACGAAATTATAATTGGGACGTCTATAGATGAACCGGGCATTGGGGTAGGATTGTTTAGAAGCTCGGTGTCGTTGCTCGCGGTGGATGAAGCCATGTGTTTGAATAATCACGAAGGTAAGAATACGTGGGATGTCTATTGCAATAACATGTAGGTTTCTCAAGTGTTAGTTGTATTTCTAGTGGAGCTACTATATATAAGGTGCTGGGTGATTACCACATTTATGAAGTAGACTTGCCAACCAACTAGTCAATGTCAAACTTAAATACCCACCATCAAATACACCAGGCAAAAAATCTGCATTTTGTACTCTCCTTGTTAATTACAATTGTCTTCATATTTAATGACCATAGCATTTGTCAACTGTAAATGAGCTTTTTAATTACACCTTAGTTCGTATTTGTAATTACATTTATATTCATACGTAGGAAATTGTGATTCTCAATGCCTATATTTTCATACTAGACGAATGTGTTGTCATTGCCGCAATTGAAGGGTTGCCATATCTTATATGCCTCGCACGTCGAAGAATATATTGTCACCTAAGTACTTTTGATATAAATCGATGCAAGCAAAAATTACTTCTTATAGCACATCAAATTACTGATAATGCATCATTTCCCATAAATGGTTGAAACGATTCATATGCCCTGAACATTACAAAATTTTCAGCAGCACTTAAACAACATTTCGTATGCCCTGAATCATAATTAACATTACAAAACAATTTCCACGTGGACTCGAATTGTGGAATAAAATGAAACGTTCATGAAACATTGTCCGTCATTTGTCACATTACGTATTCCTTCACAAAAATCGGTGTCGTCGTTGATAGGCACCAGAACAAAATCACTTAAACGAAGAACAATGTGGCTCAACCAACTATTTTTTTCGTGTTTGCCTCTTACCCCTAGTGTATGGAGTCCTCGTCGATGCTGCTGGCATTCGAAGGCGAGTGGAACGTCGCCTTGTAATAGGTGCCAATATTGGCTGCACTGGGTCGGACGACTGGCCACCTACGAAACATAAACAAGAGACAAATTTTGAATATGAATCTATCCACATGAAATTAAATGTCATATTTTATACATGAAAAGATCCTGGACTAATTTAAATAGGCTAAAGTATCGGGTTGAAGATTTTACCTTCTGCCTCCTCCGCTCCTGATTCGGTCCCCGCCTCCATTTCGCCTGAAGCAGTCCTCGCGGCGTCGCTCTGATTGCCACGCAGATCTTTGTCTGTTTCTACATGGCCACTCGTTCCTACGACAACTGGCGCTCCTGTCACTACAGAAAAATGAAACACAATTTGCAATAATCTCCATATAAGGTCACACACCTCGGGGAAGTGAACAAAAAAATGAGGGCTAAGCACTGTAGTGCACAGAAAACTTGAGATAAATGATATGAAGAATCACAAAATTGCAACACAGTTCAAATAAAGTATATCAAACAAAAACAAAATGATTATATCCCAATTGGACTTGACAAAAATTAAGTCCACACTCATTCATTCATCACAACTGAAATTGCAACATGGTTCAAATAAAGTATATCAAACAAAAACAAAATGATTATATCCCAATTGGACTTGACAAAAATTAAGTCCACACTCATTCATTCATCACAACTGAAATTGCAACACGGTTCAAATAAAGTATATCAAACAAAAACAAAATGATTATATCCCAATTGGACTTGACAAAAATTAAGTCCACACTCATTCATTCATCACAACTGAAATTGCAACACAGTTCAAATAAAGTATATCAAACAAAAACAAAATGATTATATCCCAATTGGACTTGACAAAAATTAAGTCCACACTCATTAATTCATCGTGTCTTACGTTACTAAGCAGCCTTTGGTTTTCAACAAAGCAAGGCAATTGAAAAAGGCTAAGCATGATAATGTCTATGTCTAAATTTTCACAAGATTATATCCAGCTAAATGAATACGAATGGATAGGTAACCTACATGAAAACCCATTACTTAACATGCACGAGTAAACTAAATATTCTTGCTGAAATCGTCAAATCTCATAGGCGAATTATGTCCATACAACTAATGTTCACATGTAAACAAAAGATGAAATTGCGAAATAAACTGGTAATGAATTTGTACAAGGACATGTCACGAAGATTTCACAATAAAGGAACCTTGTGCTTCACATTATTGCTGTTCTAACTGTCGGGATCGACAGTTCAGTTGTAACAAAAGTACTCAACTGCCGGGATTTCTGAGACTAACTGTCGGGAACGGCAGTTAGTCTATCCCTGTGTTACCCGTCGGATGCAGCTAACTGTCGGGAACGACGGAACACATGTTCACATTTCACCAATACTTCAGATAATTGAAGCCCGGATCAAAAAATATATATATTTATTCAGTTTCAACAACCTAAAAGCACATACTGATCATTAACAAGTATAATATTTATTTTCAATCAAAAAATATGTTTGTAATCTAGACCACTAAAATGTGACTACAAACACCAACATGATGTGAAAAAAAGAACTAGCTACTATTTAAAATGGGTGAATGAGTACACATGCAACTGAAATGTCAACTAGAAACTCTCTTTACTGAGATGTGCCCCATGCAAAAATTTGTTCGACTAAAAGTATGACAATTCACTACTTGGTTTAAATAGTTTGATAATTGAACACCTTTTCTATTCAAAATGTATGAAGGGAATAATAATATTTGCTCATGAAAGGATGGTCCAAGACCTATAAACGTAGATTTCATAATGTCTTTTCATGCGCATCAAGTTTCACTTCAGCCTTCCCAGTGTTGGATGCTCTTGCAAATAAGTCATTGGGTACATTGGTTCGTGATTCTTCAAACAACTTCCTCAGTAACTTCCACAAAGGAAATTAGATTTCAAATTTCAAAATGATGAATATATGTACATGTATACATACTATGAATTCTTTGTTCATTAACCTGTGTAGTTTATTCAAGAAATTTGAGATAATTATGAAATAACATGAATAAATCTAAATATATAAATATACTAAATGACGGAACCAGGTATAGGGCTTCCTAATGTAACAATGTTCTATGGTTTCATCTTTCAAAGAAGTTAAATACTGATGTGGAGATAAATTGGACTGGAGTGTCTAAAACTATAAGAATTATAAGATGTGGTTTTCAGATGACAATCTAGGGATTCTTGGATCTCAGCTGTTGGCGGTTTGCTGAAAAAACAATGTTTCAATCAACTTGATATTATTGATTGAATAAAACCCAATTTCTCATATATATTCGGACCACCTTTGTTTTCATTAAATTTATTAAGAAAACCTTTGATGTTTTTCTTTATAGTCTTGATTACTCTTTGAAATTATTTGTCGAAAATCTTTAAAGACAACTGGAGAGCGGAAGATGTTGTAATAGCTTGAGCTTGTTTCATCAATTTTCTAATATGCCTAGATAATGTTATGTTTAACATATTTATTTCAGATTGCAAAGCTGACTATGATCCCTGAGTGAAAAAACTAAGGAAAACGAGGATATCTCCATTTAACAAGAAAAGTGGTTCGGTGCTGGGAAGAATGGCCACAATGGAGGAAGAGGAGTCTCCAATTTCAGCCGGTATAGAAGAGAGTAACCAAGTGGTGGTTACAAGAGCCAGACCACACAGGCATAACAGTGGGAAAGCTACATATGTTCTAAGTGATGATGATTCTGAAGATGCTGCTACTACAGATGTAGATTTGGACAGTGAGGCAGCTGAATATTCAATCAGTGATGTTGCTGATGATGACTCTCGACTTCGATTAAGGATAGTAATACTTTTAGTTCATTTTAGAACACAACAATCTATACTTGGGAACTACTGAATTTCATTTATAGCTGGTGAACTTGCTTGCTTCCAATGAAAAGGCAACTTTCTCTAGTGTTTCATGATTAAATCAGTTGGGATTGGATTAATGCATTGCAGAGTTGTAATAGCAAATTCAGTATTAGATTCCTTACCATCGTTGATTCACATTCTTGGTTGTTGAATGATCGAGTGTGGATGATTCTCCTTATTTGAACACATCTTATGGCGAAGAAATGATTTTCCTGATTTAACTCCCGCTCCTCATATTTCTCTTTTAGCTGATCTGACATGCCTATGAACTATTGAAATGAATATTTGATTTATGAGTTGACTCCAGATTTATAGAAATCCAGATATAACCATATGAAAGTTGATTAAGGCTGCAAATGATTATTCTGCAAACGCAAAATACAAACAGAAACACTCAAATTTCCAAATAAATGAAAAATTTGGCAACCAGCTCCCATAAAAAGAGGTAAGATTAAAGTTAAAAGTTTTTAGGGATGCAAAGAGTTAATGAAAAGAATGATAAATGAGGGCATGAAAAAGTAAGATTCCTAAATTTGATTATATCGAATACTAAAATATGCCTCATATCATGTCCTTTACTAATTTCATGGCACTAAAAAATCCCAAAGACAAACAAGTCAAGAAATAAACCAAAAAATTATATCCTCCAAACACCATCACTCATTCACGAAAATATACTGCACATGAATGGGACCCACTTAATACCAACATCCAGGAGTCAACAAATTCAAGTGAAAGAAGAAACCTATTTACCTAAGTTCAATCCACAATCCAAGTTCCAAAACCACGAAAAATTACCAAGGAATAGTACCTGACAATTACATTATCCAATATCATAGCATTATTCTCATTATCACGTCCAATAATTCATTGAAATCCAATCCATAAACAAAAACGTTTTTGTTTATGGATTGGATTACACACTACAAACCTGAAAGACTCAATTTGTACACAAATTTCAAACATGAAGATTGCAACTTGTACCTCAAATTGATGCTTCAAGGTAAGAGCCAAAATCTTGAATCTCTTTAACCTTTCAAGTTTGAATTGTCTAAAATTCGTCCTCCGATAGCTTCTGCGAAAGAGCGCACATCAAATATTGTTGTATTTTGAATTTTTCATAAACTTCCCAAATAAAATCTCCCAAATCACAAATGATAATTCAACAAATCACATTGATGATCCATCACAAATCATAAATATATTTCCAAATTTTAGATAATGAGATACAGTAATATGAGCAATTAAGCAAAGCAAAACTATCCAACGAAGAAGCCCTTTCAATTGTCACGAGGACAAGAGATTCATGATAAAACATTCACTTGGAGGGATGTTGTGAAGTCACTGATCATATAAGAATACACAAGCACACAATTCCTTAAACAAGATATAAAATGGAGCATTCTTATCATAATAATTTATCTTCAATTGATGCCACATCCACTTGTTGAAATTTACCACCGTTTCTTATTTTATCCATTCTAATAACGTTGCGCGAGCGCACAGAGGTTCTCTTTATTCCATTATTTTAACTTTCCCCATAGATAATCAAAATATATTCATCCATAATTAGCCAGTTCTATATTGGGAGTCTGAGACTTCGAAATTTCTCACATTTCTTACATTATGGATGGACTTCAACCTGCCTAGTAAGTAGATCAATACTTAAATCAGTTTGTTTGATTTATGATGGAAAAGATCATGCCTTTCAACCATTTTTGCATCATAGAATAGAGAAAAATAATATGATCATGAAGTGTTAATAGCTCTAGTTGAAATATGAGAACTTCATGCTTAGTTATAATTAATATAGATTAATTCTATTAATTTCAAATTTCCTTTTTAATTTTAGTAAGAGTACACGTGTACAATGGATGGGTGGGGGGGGGGGTTATCTCCATTAATCTCTTAAGAAAATGACAATTACTTGATTCTTGACAAGATTGCAAACTCTGGTTGGCACACTAATTTATGATTATGATGTGATATTATACCTCATAAATCCTGTTTCAAAATGACGATTATAAAACAAGATTTAAAAAAAAAAAGATTCTTTTATCATCTTTCTACGAGAAATTAAGAAGCTTCACATTCATAATTCAAGAGAGAAATTAAAGGGGAGAGAGAGAGAGAGAGAGAAGCCAACATAACTGAAACAGTATACTTTCAGCATTCTTCACCACTTCTGATCGCACTAGCTAGGGTAATAATTATAGACCATGTTATGCATTACATTTTTTACATCTTCAATTGCAACAATCTCCACAGCAATGAAAATCCGCATTATGTGAATTTTCATAACTTGCAAAATAAAATTCAGGAATATTGGAGTTATATTTCCCTTATTCTCACTCTACGTATTTGGTAAACAGTACTGAACATGACCGTGACCATGACCATAACCATAACCATAACTAGACTATTATGACGGATAAGATTTAAATCTAACTGACGAACACAAGAAAATGTAAGAAATCAATACCTTGGATGAAGGCTGTTCTTGACAACCTTCTGACCATATTTTCTCCATTTGTAACCATCATCAAGCACATCTACGTCACTCCTCGTCTGAAAACAGAATCTGGGCTCTCTTAGCTTTCTCCTCACTTTGACCTTGCCATTATTATCTGAAGACGGACTCTTCCACCTGCAATATTTGGATTAATTTACCTGTTAATTATCCATTTATACATGTTGACTGCCCATATATTCAGGCTTAAACCTCATACTAACCAACATTAACGGAAAAATGATCATTTTTTTCATTACAATATCACTTATGTACTTGATAATTGAATGAGTGCACAGAGAGGTAGTGGATCTAGCACATGTCCTTCTCAGTTCATTACACTACACACGCACGAACATGATCGTGCACTGGATTTGTGTGTATGTCTATATTTCTAGAAAGAAGAGTAGAGAGAGATTACTTTGAGGAATCTCTTCCATATATAGTAGATCTCTTTAGATTCTGGCTAAAAGTTGAAGAGTCTGGCTTTTTAGGGTTATTGAACACACACAAGCATGCCTATTTGCAAACTTCCTTGGAACAAAAATACTACCAAATGAAAAGCTAGCCACAAAACCTTTACGATAACCTGGATCCCCTCAAGTTCTGAGTGGAAACATCAAAATGAATTCTGTGTTCTGTATATTTATGTGAAGAGAGACGCAAACTTGACACACCAGAAGAAGAAGAGATCTAGAGAGAGAGTTAAGATAGATTACCATGAATTACCACCCTCGTTGGCGTTACCACTGCAGTTCTCATCATTAACAGCCTTGAGATCTAGGGTTCCTACCTACATCGTCAAGTTACCAAAAAATCAATATGATAACCAAAACGAACCAACCCTCAACTTATAGAAAGCTGCAATAGTTTATAAATTAAGAAAGTATAATAAGAAGGAAGAATTCAAAACTAATATTATTATTGGACCAACCAAACTACCTGGTCGTTATTCCATGAGGGTCTAGAGTTCAGAAGTTCATTATTGTCTAAATAACATTTGATCAATATTCAGCACCAAAAATCAAAGATTATAACCTAATTGAAAAAAATTACCAAAAAACAGAGAATAGAAACAATGACCCAAATTTTGATTTTGATAAAAAGAAATCCCCAAGGCTTTTCACATCCAACAAGCCTAGTTGAGAAAAAGACACCTAGACAATAAAGTGCACATAAAATCCGAGCCAACTATCTCTCATTAATCTTCAACATTAACAATATCCAGAAAAACACATTGTTAATCAAATCATACAAAAAATCCAAGCCAGAGCTTTCACCATTTCCAGAATTAAGAAAAACCCAATAGCAAGACAACTAGTCAAGACCAAATTAAACAAAATCCAAAGCGGAGCCAGTTGATTTGCACCTCGTACAACACGCATACAGTATATCATGTAGGTGAGGCCACTAGCCAGTGACTGCCGTCGGCCGTGGAAGAGTGCGGGCGGAGAGTGCAGGACGGGAAAGTGCGGGAGACTACTGGGCTGTGGGTGTGGCTAGACGGGAGAGAGCTCAGAGAGGAGAGGAGAAATGAGAGGAGAAATGAGAGGATGAAAGTTAGAATTTCAACCTTTTTCATTTCATATTAAAAAAAGAAAAAAATCAGAATATCCCTGTCCGTCCCTGCAATTGTGGTTGATTGGTTTTCAATTTTTTTTCTACTTTCTGCACAACTTATTTGAGTTGTCAACTCAAGAATGTATTGGGTACAACTTTTTTGAATTGTCAACTATTGAATGTATTTGGTATTTAAATTCTCTAAAGGGGCAAAATTGTCCAAAAATGACAATCTTGCAAATGTTTTAAAAAAGTGACATTTTTGAAAATACAAAGCCAAAAAATGACATTCAATGCAATTTCCTCTAAAAGAAAATGTGGGATACCTACAGGGCTCGTTTGTTTATGATCTTCTAAGAAAAAAGAATTTTGACGAGTCTAGACTTGTACCATACAAGACTCTGGAAGAATGTGATGAACTTTTCAGAAAAGGGAGTGTAAATGGTGGTATCGCTGCTGCTTTCGATGAGAAACCATATACGAAGCTTTTCCTCGCCAAACATTGCTCAAAATACACCATGGTTGAGCCTACATATAAGACTGATGGTTTTGCTTTTGTGTGTAACGCCTCTCTCTCTCTCTCTCCACCGCACCAAAAAGAGGTCACATTTCATTGTGCTGAGTTTACTTATTTGTAACTTTTTGACTTTCAGGTTTTCCCTATGGGTTCTCCTCTAGTACCTGACGTCTCAAGAGCAATATTAAATGTGACCGAGGGAGAGAAGATGGCGGAAATCGAAAGAAAATGGTTTGGGGAAAAATCTGAATGCCCAAATTCCAGCACATCACTTTCGTCCAACAACAACAGCCTTGGGCTTGAGAGCTTTTGGGGACTTTTTTTAATATCTGGAATAGCCGCAGTTTCTGCTCTTATAAACTATGTCATTTTGTTTCTACATGAACACTGGAATGTCTTACGATGCTCTGATCCCGATTTCTCAATATGGAGCAAAATAGTAAAGTTACTTCGACGTTTTGACCATAAAGATCTCAGTTCTCATACCTTCAGGAACATTGGAATGACAGAGAGAAACATCTGCGACGGTAACTTAATGGAGAGATTAGAGAAAGTCTCATCCCATGGTAATTTCCCACAAACTCCACAAAGCTTTTCTTTAAATAATTTTCCACATACCAACTATCCACCAAGTCCAACCTTCTCGAACCGCACAGAACAATATTTAAGTCCTCCACAAGTGCAAGTGAATCCAGTGGAGAATGAGATAATAAATTTGAAAGCAGAAACGGTTCATGTAGTTGAACCTGAAATTGAGCTTGTGAATCCAAATCAAGATTTGCACGAATGCAGGATCCACAAATGAAAATCATTGAGTTGATGTATACTTGTTTATCTTAACCAATGGGTGATTAATTGCCATCTTGTATTTAATTGGGAAATCTTATGAATGCCAAAAAAAATAACAATATTAATAGTTTCATATGAATGTCAGAATATTCGTCATTGCTTTTTTTTTTTTTCCTCCTAGTCTCCTACATCTTCTGAGAATATTTGACGAGTGTGTTTTACTCACGAGTTTTATATTATTTTAACTTGATTTTTGGTTGGATCCCATGAGTATTGAAAATTTTTAGCCCCTATTTGTCTACCATTTTATCAAACATTGTTTGCTACAGTAAACAATCTTCACCACACATTCACTAAATAAAATATTCTACACACAAACCAATAAAGTTACTTTAAATTTTAACTACATATTCTCCAAAAAATACTATTCATTACATCATTCTTCTCCCAATAATGGGAGACAAACACACCATTAATCTGTTTATTAGTGTTTTATAAATTTGATGAGGTGGAGTTAATGATTGTAAAAATGGAGAATACAATGGCTGGAAATCAAAGCGCCAGTTTGAAAGCAATAGATGAATAGAGCTCTAGCATCGTGGCGCCATTGGTTAATTTGAGGCGGTGTTGCAGCGCCACCTAAAGATGGAAGAGGGTGCGGTTCTCAGCCCATTTTGAAGCCCACAAGAAACCATACATCTTGCATAAACGTGAGGAGAGTATAAGTACAATTAGTTATTGACACTTTTGAAGGGGATTCCACACATTAAGAGGTACAAGATTTGACTTGAGAATTCAAGAGAAAATCAAAAGGACGAAAAATAAGAAATCAAGAGCTAGGGTTTGAAATCAAGATTGAAGGCAAGAAGAGAGCTTAGTGCAAGATTCATCCTCTTTTCTACATCTCAATTCAAAACTTGGTAATGTGCTCAATTCATGTCTTTAGTTTTTCTTCCATTATTATGAGTAACTAATTTCTCAATTATGGTAAACAATGTAATCTTTTGAGACTCACTACAATAAAAATAATTTTTTGCAACTATCAAAAAACGTTGCCGAAAACCTTTTCTAACGTTTTTTAGTATATTGTAAACCTCGATATTGTAGTAGAGTAGAAGGATACTGCAACGTTTTTTTGAATGTTTCTAATAATCTTCTACAACGTTTTTTAAATGTTGCTAATAACCTTTTTGTAATGTTTTTTGAATGTTGCTAATAACTTTTTTAACATTTTATAAATGTTGCTAAAAACCTTTTTGCAACGTTTTTTTAAATGTTGCTCATACACTTATCCTTATTTTTTGCAATGTTTTTCCACCGTTGCCGTTAATGTTTTAGCAACATTCACTAAACGTTTCCATTTCCTACCTTTAAAAAAAATTACTAAATATATTGTTATATTTAATTATATTATTTTACATATATCAAACTCATTTCACGATAGTCTTTAAATTTATTTATGCAATAACAATAAATAATAAATTTGTCATCACAAATCATTTTCTTACAATCCTCTTAGAAAAAAATAAAATTAATTGTATAAAAAAGACAACTTAAAACTAGAGTTTATGTACAAATTAAATCAACAAAAACCATAAGAGTGTAGAAAATGTGTCAAAACTACAGATATCAATGCTACCTTACGTTCAAATTCAAATGTGTTTGGTAAGCCTTCTATCCTCTCAATTAGGCTCTTTTGCAATGTGGGGGGTCTCAGAAGGATCACGCAGTCTCTCAAACCAGGAAGACTCTGCTGAAGAATGGCGCATTTGTGTATGTGAACAAATGGTGCTATTGCAGATTTAAGTTTCTCTATCAAGGCATTGTCAAATGGGTCTACAATGTAAATAGAGTGAGGTGCTTTATATTTTCCCCTCATTTTTGTCCCCATGGAAGTGATCATTTCTGCAAACTCTCTCTCTCTTTTCCAACTGTATCAGAAGGCGACATTAACAACATTTATTTAAAAAATGTTGCGAAAGTTCAATTATGTTAGCCAATAGCAACATTCACTTGCTAAAATGTTGCGATAGACCCCTTTAACAATATTTAATCAATAAATGTTGCCTTTTGTGTGTTCGAAAATGCCATTTTTGGTGTAGTGACTCTTTATTTTTTTTATTCGAGATTCAAGTTCTTTCATTACTTATGTGCTGATTTTAATTATGTAATTAATGCTTGGAATTAATTGATCACTAGTTCAATGATTTTGTGAATTTATTACGAATCGAGATGTGAGTTTTAGATTTAGACCACATATTAAAATTCGATAATTTAGTATAATATGTAGAGATACTTATACCAATTATTGCAGTCTTATATGAATTTTTAGAATTATTATTTCATTTAACTAAACTTTATTCACATAGAGACATGAGATTGAATTGGTTAAATAGGCTCAACGAGAATCCGAGAGGGGTAAATTGAATATAATAGAAGAAATAAGCTGAACACTACATTAAATTATGAATATTGATTAAGATTTAAAGGTATCATCAATAGTTTAAATTGTTGTACCCTAATATCTATTCCATATTTGTAACATTAAATCAAGCTCTGTGTATATCCACTTATTTTCATTAGTTAAATAAAAAATCACAACACATCGCAATACTTTGTTTGTTATCGTCAAATAGTGGTTAGACATATTAAATTAAGCATTAAAGTCTAGTTCTTGTGAGAATGATAATTCGAACTCAAAGGTCTATTATATTACTTGTTACGATATCGTATAGTTGCGATATAAAAAAGGCAACAAATCTCAACTTCATTCCACTGAGCTTTCTAAAAGTCAACTTGATGCCACTTTGTGCATTTAAGCACACGTCCATGCATAAAATACAATAGACGTACCAATAACTTCAATTTTCTGAATAGAAATTCTCATAATTACTACGTTTACATTTCGCCGAACAAGTATTTGGTGACATACTTGTTTGCTTTTTCAGCCATAAACGTTCCACTGCCATCTGGTTTTCAAGTTGTTGTGTTTGTTCTGCTCCTTGCTAAACGACTTAAACCTAGGGATCGGTGTAGGGAGATTTGGGTTAGGCTGTAGTCTGGTCCAGTCTCCAGCCCACTGAATATATATATATATATATATATATATTTTTTGGGTAGAATTTTTTTTATGTAAAAAAATTTCATGTGTATTTTTATTTTTTGTACATTAATCCGGCTTGTAATCCAGTCCTGGATCCGTTCCTTCTTAAACCGTCTCTGATACATAACTTCGTCCTTAAGTTCAACTAAAAAAATGATAAATGCAATAAGTGCCAAAGCTGTTGAATATGTATTAGAATAATATTATTTATCTTCACTGGGGTTACAACTCCAGTCTAAGTGATTTTAAATGATATGTTAAATGAAATATGAAGTTAAATGATTTATTTCACCTATAATTTAATCTCACATTAACGCCACATAAACTAAGGTTGTAATCCCAGTGGGGATGAATAGCATTGCTCATTGCATTAAGAGATGATGCACTATAAAAATGATAAGCAGTTGTCATTTAAGCGGGATGGAAGCCACTTAACACTACAACATAAATAGTCATTTGCAACATTAAAAAGGCAACATTTGTTGATAAATGTTGTTAAAAGGATCTTTTGGCAACATTTTAGTAAGTGAATGTTGTCATTGGTTAGTATAAATGAGTTTTGAAAACGTTTTATAGAAAAATGTTGCGTAGACCCCTTTTTGCAATGTTTATTGGATGCAACGTTTATCAAATGTTGCAAAAGAGAAGACTTTTCGCAACGTTTGCTGAATGTTGCAAAAGAATTCACTTTTTTTCTTTGAAATAATGTGCCCAAGCCCAAGCCCAAGCCCTAGCTATATTTTTAAACCTCTTCTCCCCCTCGTACCGACTCACCACCGCCACCCAATTCCTCGGACCATCGTCTCAACGCCGGAGCTTCACAACTCCAAGGCTACAGTGGCTCAATCCAAACATTGTGTAGAAAGGATATTTTCTACAAGTGGTTAGCTTTTTCTTTGCCTCTTCAGGTTCTCCAACCATTCAATCAACACCAATAATCCACAAATTCAAGTAGATTTCCACCACTCTCTGCGTATAGTACAAGCGCAGTGAGCAAGATTTTGGTTGCTTGCTTTATTTATTTTTTTAATTTGGTTTTTAATTCATATGAATTTCTTGATCCACAGTATTGATTATTTCAGAGAAAATTATATTTTCTAAATTTCTCTTCTTTGTTACAATTGTTCTCCATTTTTAGCGAAAATGTTTTATATTTGAAGGGGAATATGAAGGGGGCAAGCACTTATTTGGTGGGCCTGGTTTAGGAGGTGGGCTTGGTGGGGGTGGTGGTTTAGGTCATCATAGAGGTCTTGGAGATGGGGGTGACTTGGTGGAAGAGCAGGAGGTGGTGGTGGACTTGGTGGAGAAGAAAGCAAGGAAAATAACTCTAGTGGAAATTCCCTCTGATATTCAACTTTTTGATTCAATGAGTTTTTGAGGATATAATACCCTTCATTTGCTGGTTTCTTTTTATTTCGAACCCAAACCCATGACTATTCCTTCAACATTAGGCTCGGCTGAAAATTAATTTTTTTTCAATGAATTTATACCATAAAAGATGCTACAAACCACACGGTAAAACAAAAATTGGATCCAAAATCGGACAAAATCATGCCCAGATAACCGATTATGACAAAATCACTCAAAACTCACTGAACAACCGGTTCAACCGTAAATCGATGAACTAGTTGCGGTTTGGTGGTTTTCTTGATTTTTTTTTAGTTTAAAAAAAATTAATTTCATAAATGGACCTCATAAATTATTACAATTCAAAAGCCCATATAAAACTGTTAGATGACATCTCATTTTATATATGCACTTCTCTCAAATGGTTTCATAAACTTCCAATGTCTCAATATTGTCTTTTATAAATGCTCATCTCCAATGGTTTACAAATGGGTAATTGGCGCAAAAGGTCCCTACCTATGATGGTTGTTGTGGAAAACGTCCCTACGTTCGATTTTTTGGTGCAGAACGTCCCTACCTTTGCATTTTCTTGCGCAAAACGTCCTTTTGACCAATTTTTAACATAAAATGACCGTTACACCCTCTTATATAAATAAAACAAAAAAGGAAAAAAAAGAAAAATAAAGAATAAATTGCAATCTAGTCCAAAACATTTTTAAAAGTGCAAATCAATCCAAATAAATTATTAAAATATTAAAAATAATCAAAAATAAAAATAAAAACCTTTTATTTGGAGGCTGACGGAGTGGAGGAGAGGGATAGGAAAGAAAAGTTGTTATTTTTTTTCTTATTATTTTTAATATTTTAATAATTTATTTGGATTGATTTGCACTTTTTAAAATGTTTTGGACTATATTGCAATTTATTCTTTATTTTTCTTTTCCTTTCTTTTTTGTTTTATTTATATAAGAGGGTATAATGGTCATTTTATGTTTAAAATTGGTCAAAAGGACGTTTTGCGCAAGAAAATGCAAAAGTAGGGACGTTCTGCACCAAAAAATTGAACGTATGAACGTTTTCCACAACAACTGTCATAGGTAGGGACGTTTTGCGTCAATTACCCTTTACAAATTAGCAAGGGAGGTATGTAGGTAAATAGAGCTAGAGAGATAATGAAAGAATAAAAATGATGGATACTTCTACCACCATAACCAGAGGCGGACCCAAATCATTTGTCTTGTGGGATCAAAAATGAGAATTCAAAAATATTTAGAACTACATATCATTAACGAAAATAAGTCAATACGCTATTACAATTGTTGCCTACGCGTTTTCATACTCTGAAAATATCGTATAATTACATCGTTATCAATCACACTCGAACATACGAATTTTCGTTTAAAATATTTCTCCATGCATGTTAAAAAAAAATCAATACATAAATAAATAAATATCATATTTCATTTTTCATCAAAAAAATAACATTAAATTCATAAGAAACAACAATTACTTTTTCAAATAATTATATTTTAAATCACCAAGTTAGACAAACTAACAAAGTCATTACTTATTGAGACTGAGTTACTTTACTACTTTACTACAATATTTCCAATTTCTCAAATCCAAACTAGTGAACTATCAACTACCAAATTTCAAATACATTTTAAAAATTAGAGTAATCAGTAAATAATATGCTTGAATTAGCTTCAATTCAATTGAAAATTTAATACCTAAATTAATTGAAAAATGGATTGAAGACGAGAGACGAATTCACCATGCGTAGCAGCATGGGTAGCGTGCGTATGGGAAAATTAGGAATTTTAGATTTTTGAATGGGGGATATCAAAGCAACTTCCTTATGAGTCATAGTATATTAGTTTGGTTGGGTCAATCAATGAATTATGGATTAATGGTGATGGTGGTGTTGCAAAAATGGTGGTGGCGGTGGCGGTGGCGGTGATGGCGGCGATGACAGAGATGGTTGTGATGATTTTTGTTGGGAGTTTATTGGATCTAGTGGTGGTGACTTTCTCCATTCCCTTTGGATAATCCAAGAAAGTGAAGCAAAATAGCTATTAAATGATGACTTTGGTTTAATAGAGACATAGACATATTGTTTTAGATTGGTGGAAACAAAATCCTGATCATAATATATGATAGATTCCTTATCCTGTTAAATTTCTAGTTATGAAAATTAGTTCATTAAATAGATACAAATATTCACCAATTAAGGAATCCTCTCATAAATACTTGAAATCACATGCTTCTTTGTAGCTTTATCTAAGATTACATCATCTTCCAATTCACATTTGTTTGGAGCATTTCCAACACATAATTGCACTAGCCACAATAAAGCAACTTTACTAGTGAATTTTGAATGATTGGTAATAGATATCAAATTTACATTATTATACCATTATTTACTGAAATGCAATTCAACTTATTGAATATTTTTCAAATATCTCGATACTATTATTGCATATCTGATGCCGACCGGAATAACAATTATTGTGCAGACAAGTTTCGGATTGTGGTGAGTCCTGTTAGTATTTTCTGTAACTTCTGTTCATACTTCTGGTTGGATGATTCTTCTTGTTATTGTCAAGCACTTTGACATTCTTTTATGTGTCGAGTTTTGTTATCATGTTATGTAGATCCATTTGTTTTAAGCAAGCACAGTCACACTCTGATATTGGCTTCTTCTTCATCACCATCTTCCATTTTTGGTGGTGACCAAATTGTTTGTGTTATATCTTTGCAGCTCGTATTCTTCGTGCAGTTAGAATTGCTGCCCGTTTGGATTTTCGATTTGCAAAAGAGACAGGTCTTGCGGTGAAAAGGTTATCCTCTTCCGTTCTTCGGCTTGATAGGGTATTTGGAAGGATTCTCTCTCTTTCTCTATTTTTTTAGGGTTTAATTTCCAATTTGTTTGCATGATATATAGATAACGGCGATTGTTTTTTTATGGTTAACCATGCTTTAGGGGATGCTTCTCATGGAAATCAATTACATGATGGCATATGGTTCTGCAGAAACTTCATTGAGATTATTATGGAGAATTGGTCTCTTGGAGATACTTCTACCAATTCAGGTACAATTCAATTTTGGCTGCATTTTAATGAGCTTGATATATACTATTTTAACGAGAATCAGAGATTTATCTTGCGTGCAATAGGGCTTGAATTTTTCATTTCTATAATTCAAGTTTCATTTAAGTACAAAATAGCTTTTCCTTTGCAGGCAGCATATTTTGTTCGATATGGCTTTCGGAGACGTGACAAGCGGTATAACATGCTTTTGGTAATTGTTTTAATGTTTAATACAGTCCAATTGGATATTTGTTCCGTGATTTATTATGAAGTGATTATAATCATGTTTGGGAAAGCTTTTATTAGATTATAAGTTGTGGTTTCTACGAAATGTGTGGATAATGAGTAAAAGAAGGTAAACGTTGTGGGTCATATGGAATGTGGGGGATAAAAATAGAGTTTGATTAGCTCATAAACAATTATAAACTTTGCCAACCATGAAGTATATAGCACTTGAATGTATAATGTACCATATATATTTACAGCACCAGTTTGGTTTAGCTAAAAAGTCATAAAAATCTAAGTTAAAGTTAATAATTAATTTTAACCACACATTTCATAAGACCCACAAATTTTATTAACTTGCAACTACACATTTCATCAACTTTTATCCAAATCTACTTAAAAATCTTTTGCAAACCCAAACAAGGACATACTATATAGAATTATATATTTATATTCCTGTGCGCGTGTGATTTTGTTTTGGTGTGGGAGGTTTGGTAAGTTCTAGACTGGAAACATAATTGCTTGATTTTGCAGTCTTTACTCTCCAACCTAGATAAACTTCTAGCACCGGACATGCCATGTCATAGTAGCTTATGGTAATTCTCGTCTGAGGCTTTTTTTTATTCTTGCGTTTTTCTTCTGTATATTGGATGTGTGAAATGTCTACAATAATCCAGAGTCTGCTATCCAGGCTTGCAATCTTAGCATTCCATGAGGCACTAGTGGATCAACCGAGAGATCCTTTAGTGATTGCTGCATTTAGCCTTGCTGTTTACAATGGTGGAGACTTGTCGGAAGCTTTGAGTATAGCAAGACGAATCTCCAAACAACATAACATGAGCTTTCATGAAATATTGGAACCTCAATCTCTTGATTCTGGCACACTACGGGATAAGGTTGTTGGAAAATTCCAACTTATATAGGGCCACATATGTAATATATCAAAATGTGTGTTGCTATTGTTTAAATATTAGTCAATTAAAGTGATCCAATAAAGATGAATTTTGACTATTTGGTATTAGGTTTCATGGAATTAAAGGGTAGAGACCGGATGTTTGTTTCAAATTGATGAGGGGCTGATTTGAAGCAAATGAAAGATAATAACATTTCATTATCTTATTCTTACTATAGGGGTCATAGTCTCCAATGGTGAGTGTGGATTATTCTTCTTCTCTATATCCCCATCAATAGAGAGAAAATCCAAGAGAATGCCGCAAATCACTTTGGAAGATCGTGATCCATTCAACCAAACAATCAGAAATCTATGAATCAAAAGTACGCTTCCACTTTTGTTTATTCTCATTGATTTCAATATGGAGTATGATTTTAAAGTTTATGTATGAGAAAAAGGGTTTGTTAAAACATTTGAATCAATAATCCTTTTTCGATTTTTCTATCAAGTGGTATCAGAGTCGATCTATTGTTGAATCATTGAGAAATTCAAGTTTCTAAATTCTGAAACTTTTGGGTTATTAGATCTTCATGTTATATTATGAAAAATCTAGCATGAAATTATGTTAATCTTGATAAAATTAAGGCTTTCTTCTTTATCAAGAAAATTCGGATTTTAAAACTAAAGAATTTACAGATCTGTAAAATTATTCAAAGGATTTAAAGTTTTTTTTAAAGAAAAAAATTTAATTTTTTGTGGTGCCGGAAACGTGTGCTGCCGGCGTTCAGCATCGCCGGCAGCGTGTGCTGCTGGCGTTCAGCAACAAGGCGTTGTTGTAACGATAGCGTCTGACGCTGTTGTAATAGCAGCGTTCCACGCTTCTGGGTGATGGGGGGCTGTCGTCCGGCAACCCTAGCCCTTTTTTTTGCTGTCCGGCGCCGCCAGGGAAAAGGAAATGAAGGGGGTTTCAGTTTCAAGGTTTGGGGGAATTTGAGGAGGCGGGGGCTTCTTGTGTAAATTGGATTAATTCAGGTCCTTGGGTGCAATTTAAGGATTATAGTTAAAATTTATGTTTTAGCCCCTAAAGTTTTAAGTTTATTCAAGTTGGGTCTTAAGGTTATGAGTCTTAATAACTCAGTCCCTAAAATTTAAAGTTCATCCTATTGGGCCTTTTAAAGTTCTGGGTTTAATAATTCTGCCCCCTGAAGTTCTAAAATTAATTAATTTGGGCTATTTAAGTTCTGAATTTTATAATTAAGCCCCTAAATATTCATAATTTGTTTAAATTGGCCCATAAAGTTTCTAATAATTGTTTTTTGACTTCTAAACTTTTCAATAATTTATTAATTGACCCATAAAATTTTAAACTATTAAGTTTTGGGTCCCTAAAGTTTTCAATAATTAATTATTGCTCCCTTAAGTTTTGAATTAATTAATTTTGACCCCTAAAGTATTGAATTATTAACCCTTAGACATTTAAAGTTTCAAGATAAATAAAATTAAGTATTCCACTTTTCAAATTTTGATAGAAAGGACTCATTTGAGTATATAATATTTGAAAGTGAATTGATTGAAGCAATATGTTGTCAAAGCAAGCTCTCTTGTGGAAATTAATTAACTTAGAATATTAGAAGGAATTTGTTTGTATGCTTGTTCATGCGGATATTAGTCGGCCCAAATGAAGATTAATATTTAGCCGAATTGTATGCACACTTGTGGTGGTAAACATGTGACAATTATAAGGTTTCCATGTGAATAATAAATCAATCCAAAGATGAGTTTATTATTTAATAGGAGTTATTGTCAATTTTTTATCATTACACCAAGAGTACCACTTACAATTAATATTATTGTCCAAAGACTTGATATTAATGATGTGCTAGGTATCTTGAGATGGGACGTACCATTATTTGAATAAATTAATTGTTAATACGGATTCCTATGTGTACGTGATAATTGGAAAGATAGCATATTAATTGTTCTTGGCTGCAAGGATCTAGATATTACGCTCCGGATTGAGCAACTCACTTCTCTTACGGAAGAAAGTTCATCTGAATGAAATGAGAACTTTGAAGTGGGATCTCTCAAATCGCATGAGTCTAATGATCATTAAGCGTGGCATTCCGGAAGCCTTTGGAGGCACAGTATCTGAAGAAGTAACTAATGCCGTGATTTCTTGCCGAAATGAGAAACGTTTTGCGAGAAACTATAAGGCTGAAACAAGCAAGTTTTTGCAAAACTTGATTTCACATTGCTTCTAAGCTTAAGGCTAAAGCTTGAGCTGTCTGATGACTCGCTCTTACATTTGGTATTGATTTTTCTTCTTGCACAATTCGACTGATTAAGGGCAGTTACAACTGTCAAAAGGGGAAAGTGGACTCTTAATGATCTCATTTCCATATTATGTGCAAGAAGAAGAAATGCTAAAGAAAAATGAAACTGACATTACTCACTTGGCAAGTACTTCTAAAGATAATAAAGAATAACAAAACTACATTCAATTCGGTTTAAAATAAACAACAAAAGCCTGAAAATGATAAATTTAGCTGTAACTTTTGTGAAAATCTGGGATATATAATGGGAGATTGTACTAAAAACCATGCTTGGAGTGTAAAAAAATGGTACGCTTCTCACTTTGGTTTGTTTTGAGGTAAATTTAATGTCAATACCTAGACACACTTGGTGTATATATTTTGGTACTTGTACTCAAATAAGTGTGTCTATGCAGGGTTGTCTGAGCTGTCAAACCAATTGATGCTGAAAGATTCATCTATGTAGGGCGATGGCAAATCAATTAAGGTTGAGGCTATAAGAACTTTAGGTTATCATTAAAGACTGGTTATTATTTGAATTTGAAAGAGATATTTGTGGTATCGTCTTTTGGACCGAATTTGGTTTCTATTTCTACATTGGACAAATTTGGTAACTCTTATTTAATTTTAAATAGTGAGGTTGATCTCGTTCTTACCTAAAATATTGTGGGCACCAGTTCTTTATCCAGTAATGATAACCTATATCAGTTTAATATGGTTGTCTCTTATAAAGAAATCTTGTATATGAATCTGCATGGTATTAAACATAAATTAACCAATGAGAATTATGTTTGTTTTGGTACAAGCAATAAGGTCATTTCTCTCAAAAGAGAATGAAAAATCTTGTGTTAGAAGGAATTCTTGATTCCCTTAATTTTTCCGGACTTAAGTGTCAATATCAATTGTATTGAGGGAAAATAAACAAACATAAGGAGATTAAGTGCCATACGACTTCGGACGTTTTAGAACTAATTCATACGGTTATCTGTGGACCATTTCCTTCGGCTTCTTGAAATGGTCCACAGTCATTTATTAAGTTCATAGACGAATTTTCTCACTGTGGCTACCAATATCTCATTTATGAGGAATCCCAAATACTGGACATGTTCAAGGCATATATAACTGAGATTGAAAATCAACTCAGTAAAAGAATTCAACAAGTCAAATCTTACCACAGTAGCGAATACTATGATAGATATGACGGATCAGGTGAACAACGTCTAGTGCCTTTTGCTAAAATTCCTAAAAGAATGTAGATTTGTTCCATGGTACATCAGGATATTTCTGGTAAAGATCGGTAAAAACTGCAGCTTCAATTTTCAACATAGTTCCAAATATAGCAATTTTTAAAGGGGTTGCAGATTTTTTAAAGATCCCACTATTAAGTCAATATTCGAAACAGGAAATATTCGGTTCCTTGAGGTTATAGAGTTTGTGGGGGGAGATAAGATTATAAGGTTTGTCTTGAATGAAGAATATGTATATATTTCTTCTATTGCAATTGACAATGATCAGGTTCAAGGACAAATTCTTGTTCCAGATCTTGTTCAAGAAGCAATTTCGGATCAAAACTACATCTCAAAATTCCCTATACATAATCACCTGATTGTTCCAGAAATTTAAACTCAACAACCTCAAAAACAAATGACATTAAGGAAATTCACTATAAAAGGGAGAAAGACAATTTTGGATGACTTTATAGTCTTTTTCAAGTAAATAAGGATGGCATGAATTGTTGAAAGAAAATCTGATCAATCAACTTTCATCAAGTCATACAAAAGAATAACTCTCAAAAGTGGATTGATGCCATGAATAATGAGTATAAGTCTATGCAAGACAATAAAGTTTGGGATCTTGTCCCATTACCAGAAGGTGCGAAATCCTTTGGTTGCAAATAAATATTTAAAACTAAAAGGGATTCGAATGGTAATGTGGAAGGATATAAGGATCGTCTTGTAGCTAAAGGCTTTATTCAAAAGGAAGACATTGACTACAAAGAGGCTTTGTCTTCAGTTTCAACGAAAGACTCTTCCGGGACAATTATGGCACTTGTTGCACATTTTGATCTTGAGCTACATCAGATTAATGTTAAGACGGTGTTTCTAAATGATGATATTGATGAAACAATCTATATGGTGAAATCATAAAACTAAGCGTCAGAGACCAAAAAATATGGTTTGCAAATTAAAGAAATTCATTTATGAGCTCAAGCAAGCTTCCCGTCAAGGGTACCACAAATTTCATCAAATAATTGTCTCATTTGGTTTCAAGATAAATGTTGTTGATGATTGTGTGTATCACAAGTTCAGTAGGAGTAAGCATATTTACCTGATTTTGTGTGTTGATACTGCTTGTCACTAAGGATATAGACATGTTGCACGAAATCAAGAGATTTCTATTAAGGAATTTTGAGATGAAAGATCTTGGTGACACATCTTTTGTATTAGGGATTCAGATACATCGGGATCGTCCTCGATGTATTCTTGGATTGTCGCAAAAAGCTATATCGATAAAGTACTTAAAAGGTTTGACATGTAGGACTGTAAATCAGGTGATACACCTTTTGATAAGAGAGACAAGTTTAGTCTCAATTAATGCATCAGGGATAAATTTAAAGAAAAGAAAATACGTGAAATGATCGATGTTTCAGCAATTGAGAATTTAATGTATACTCAGGTTTATACACATCCGGATGTAGCATTCATTGGAATGCTAGACATATATTTAACTACATTTGGGATGAAAATTTGGAAAGTAGCAATGAGGTTATTCAGTATCTATAGAGAACTAAGGATTACATGATCACATTCAGGAAAATCAGACCAATTGGAGATCGTTGGATCTGATTATGATCATGAAATGTGACTGCAAAATATTGTCACTATGCTGCATATTTTGGATTAAATTTAAAGACCACTTAAGTTATTATGTGACAATAGCAGTCTTGTATTCCAACGGGACCATGACGATGTCAAAATCTAAAGACATTAAGTTCCTAGTTGTAAGGAAAGAAATTAGAGTGGTTAGATTTCAATAAAGCATATAAGGACAAACTCCATAATCATGAATCCATTTACTAAATGGCTACTACCCAAGGTCTCTTGCATAAGCATAATGCGCATAGGGGTGTTGCATTTTTGATGATATGTCAGTTTAGTAAGAATTTGTATTTGGATGTTGTCTATTTAAGACACATATTTATCCATGGATATTCGATTAATTTCATAAATAAAAGTATTCAGTTCAATTTCATTCTGATTAGAGTTTATGGTTGATCTCACTTAGAAATAAGGTTGGACCCGTTGGAAATAGACATGTTCGGATCACATACATGTAATTTTCATGCTACACTTCCATGATTGATCTATGTCATTTTATTGTATGGGTGTACGTGACCATTAATAGATTTAGTCACGTTAAATGACGAAAATCGCTTTGATCTTATATCAATATGACTAATGGATAAGATTGTTTGAAATACCCATAAAAGAATAATAATAGCAAAAAAAAAATTGAGTTCCATAAATGTTGTGCACATTTGAAAGGGTACACGTATGACCCAGTGGTAGATTGTTGGAAAATTTTCAAATTATATAGGGCCCACACATGTAATATATTAAATGTGTGTTACTATTGTTTAAATATTAGTCAATTAAGTGATCCAATAAATGAATTCTGACTATTGGGTATTAGGTTTCAGGGAATTAAAGTGTAGAGACTGGTGTTTGTTTCAAAATTGATTGAAAGGTTGATTTGAAGCAAATGAAAGATAATGACATTCATTAATCTTATTCTTACTATAGGGGTCATAGTCCCCAATGATGAGTGGGGATGTTTCTTCTCTCTTAACATCCCCATCAATAGAAGAAAATCAAGAGATGCAACAAAATCACTTTGAAAGATCGTGATCCATTCAAGCAAACAATTAGAAATCTATGGATCAAATGTACGCTTCCACTTTTGTTTAATTATTCTTATTGATTTCAATATGGAGTATGATTTTAAAATTTATGTATAAGAAAAAGGTTTGTTAAAGCATTATAGCAATAATCCTTTTCCAATTTTTCTATCTAAGGTTAAGCATTTGACAGCTTCAATTCAACGTGCACTGACTAATATGACGGATGAGTATTTAGCTCCCGGGGCAATGGTTTTTTTTTTTTTTTTTGAATATCCCAACAAGCGCCCGCTTCAATTGGTAATCATTTCCCCCCCTTTCCTCTTATCGAGATATGTCTGTCTTTGCTAATTTCTTATGGCATGTTTGGGATAGATTGGATTGAGACTGTAGAAGAGCTTTCAAGGAAGCCATCTTGGGCTATTTTCATCTAAAAGCTCTTCTAAATGTACAAAGCATTTTTGAAAATTATCCAAACATTCCCGAAAGCTTCTTTTCAAGCAACTTTTGGCTTTTCAATGCAACATGATTAAATTATAGGAGAGGGAAATGGAAGAAAAGAGGAGAGGAGAGGAAAAGAGAAGAAAGGGAGAGATAAGTGAAGAGAGAAATTGGGGAGAATTATCAATATTTGAATTATATAAGGTTGTCAATTACATTCACATAAGACCCCTTTATATGGGGTTTCAAAAGACCATATTCTAAGCAAGAAAATACTATAAAAGGTAAATAAATCCCAAAGCCCAATAATGTTTCCTAAAATAATCATTAAGAGTGTGTTTGATGGATTAATTTTGGAAAGAATGTATTTTGGAATAGTAGATTGATGGAGAATGTGTGATTGATTGAAAAAGAAAAAGAAGTTATTGATGCGATGTAAAAATATTATTTTATTGAAGAATGTGTGGGTTGAAAATGAGTAAAAATGAGGAAATCAGAATATTAATGTGCGTCTAACAAGTGATAAAATGGGAAATAAATATAAAATATGCTTTCTGTAATTCTCCATCGCCTGCCATATATGCTCTTAGTGCATCTACAAAAGTTTCTCTGATCAAACCATTTAACACACAAAAAATTAAATATATATTATATATAAATTTTTTTTTTTTTTTTTTTTTTTTGACATGTGCTTTCTTCATTTCAGTCTATTGGTCTTTTAACATTTTCCATTGAGAAGAGCTCATCCTTTTCTTTGACATCTGTAGGCAGGGACGGAGATGGGGAGAGGGGCGACCCCCGCAACATTGTTCGCGGTCCACTATTTCTAGTTAATTTGAATGTATTTTCGAGTTCTCCCGCCCCCCACCCCACCCTACAAAAAAAAAAAAAAAAAAAAAAAAATTTTGAAAATTTTTTATTTTTTTCCCATTAATTACAAAAATCTTAGACTTAAAATAAGATCCAATATTTACTTAAAATAAAAAAGAGCTAAAATCCAATCTAAAAACAATATGACCATTTATAAATCTATTACCCACCGTTGCATTAAAAATAAGGAACAATACATAAATACTATACTATAAAACACATTTCAAAACTAACAAATTTTTTTTTTTTTTTTTTTCAAAATTCAGGTGTTAAGTCCAATTATATACATATATATATATATATTATAATTAATTATCCCCAGTCAACCACCCACCCGACTCTCCCATACCCACGCACCCCACCATTAAAAATTTCACAAAAAATTTAAAATCTGCAAAACCACCCTCACCCCACCTACCCCACCCCACCCCAGCAAAAATTTTCAGAAATTCAAAAATTTGAAATTCACACCACCCCACGGGACCTTACTCCAAAAAAATTCAATTAAAAATTGGAAACAAAACACCCCCAACACAAATGTCACAAACCAATCAAAATGATCACAATAAACACAGAATGGTCCAACAAGTCACAATCGGTCAAATTAAAGCACGAGACACGATCAGGTCATCCCGGACTGTGGTCTCCGTTATACAACCAGGCACGATCAGCTCAATTGGTCACAATTAACATAAAATTGGGTCACAAAACTGGTCACAAGTGATCACAATTAAACACGGAGACACGGCCTCCGTGTGACATGGAGACACTGGCATGTCTCCGTGTCTCTGTGCGACACGAGTCATGTCTCCGTTAACAACCCGTCACAATTAGTCACAATTAACAACAAATTGGTCACAATCAGTCACAGTCACACATATTTGTAACGAAATCGTTAAAGGTAACCCCTTTTCCAAATAATCAGTGTATACGAATGCCATAACGATTTGTAAGTTTTGACAAAAAGAAAAAATGAATAAAAAAAAAAAAAAAAAAAAAAAAAAAAAAACTTGGATAATTTATCATCAATTTCAAATTTTACATAATTGCCAAACATTTGTCATATCTGCATACAATTACAAACAAATAATAATTCATTCCATAATCTAACCGTGGTATAAAGCACAAAATTGTCAAATCCCATTTTAGAATAAGGGGAAAAAAGGATAAAACAATTCAACAAAATTATGACATCATCAACTGAGAACAAAAATAATAATACAGAAGAACAGAATTCAGTAGTAGAAGAACCCGAACTCACAAACTCCTCATCAGTAGTAGTATTTTACCTTTCTGTTCCAATCTCACAACTAAATATAAAGTTGGCCCTAAAGGATATTTATAGAATTAGTCTATAAATGTCAAATACAAAAGCAGGGGAAATCTACCAAAGACTTTTTTTTTTTTTTTAAATTGAATTCCAAAAATCTAGTTTCCAAATCAAACACCCAAAATAAAATAACAGAAAGGGACTAGATAATATAGAAGAAAAGTAAACCCCTACCCTCCAACACAGTGAACTACCGTTGTGAGAATATGCCAAATGAAAAACAAAAAAAAATTGCACGAGAAGAATAATAGTTGCAATAAAATCAACTAAAGAATTCTATGATATATAAGTATCCTAATCGTATGATGAAGTAACTCGACTTTAGCAAATTTAAAGTAAATGCAACATTCAGATAAAGCAGACTTATTAGAGATTCTAAACACTCCTAATGAGCAAAAGCTTCAGCAACAATCGTCGACGGAGGCGTGGCGAATAGCCCTAGAGCCTCCAATCGGCGAGAAGCTCCTTCAGCAACGACGAAGAGAGAAGTTGAGCTGTCGATGTCGCTGCCAGATCCGCCATCATTGCCGCGACCAACCACCCATCACAAGATCGACACCCCCGCCACCATCACCACCGCCCCTTTACACCGCTATCACCAGAGAAGGGAGAGAGAGAATTAGGTGATTTAGGGATTGGAGGAGTGGAGGAGAAAATCGGGTGATTTAGGATTGTGTGTGGTGTGGTGGGATGTATATAAATTAATTTGTAGTTTTATAATATTAATTAATAATCCTATTTAACCACCTGATTTTTGAAATTGTAAATTTTATCTCCTTATTTTTGAATTATAATCTTGAAAAGAGGGTTTTAGGTAATTTTCTCTTAAAAACAAAGAAAAATTGGTTCTAGCCCATTGTTTAGCCCATTTGAAAAATGAAAACCCAACCCAATTGTAATATAATTAATTCTCCCATCCCTTTCGAGGAACCTTCTATCTCTAATCTTGAATCTCTTATTCCGGAAGATAACATTGGTCAAGAATCATACGTTGTTGATTCTTCTCCTCATAATGAAGAATTCAAATCATCTTCACTGGAACGTGATCCTGGACTATGCAAATCAGTTAGATTTTCATGTTTTTCAATTTGTATATAGTGTTAGACACATATATGGACATATTGTTTTTGTATCGACCAACCGATTGTCTTTTTGGTCGGTCAATCTAACTTGTCTATTTTGGTATTCAAAATCGTCGTTTTCAATCATCTTCTAGTTAAAAAAAATTCGAGAGTTCCGTCCCCCGATCTAGCTACGTCCCTATCTATAGGTATATATATCATTATCCTCTATTGAATCTTACAATATTATTATAAAAAAAAAAAAGGGAAAAGAAAAAGGATTTGTATCAAAACAGGGAAGTAGGATTGACTACGAGTTGTTAGCTTTGGGAAGTGTAAAGGAAGTCCGGCATGTATTTGCGAGAGTTGTTTTCGATACCATATACCCTTTAGATCAGAAGAATAATTAGTTGCATACGAAGACAAAATGAGAGAAAATATGGGTTGTTAAACGATTCGTGCAAGGAAGCAAAGCTGTTTATTCTTTGTTCCATCCTCGACCAACGAAAGAGAAAAACTTGCACACGTCTTGCGACCTGAAGGTGTTAGCGGGCAATTTCAACTTCAAAATTGGGAGGGTTGAGCACAGGGGAGGATCTAGGCATGGCCAGCCCAGTGTGGCAATGGGCCGAGCCGAGCCGCTCAGCCCATGCCAAGACGAGTTCGGCTCGTGGGTTTCGTTGGGCGAGCTCGCCCAAACGAGCCGAGCGGTGAGCCGAGGCTCGTCTCGGGCTCGTTTTTTTTTTTTATAAATAATAATACACATAAAGCATACCGACACTAGTTAATTGTAAAAGATATATATATACACATTTTTGATTAATTTCTAAATATACATTTTCAAAAAAAATTTATAATTTTTTTAAAAAATAAGAAACAAAAATTATTTTTTTTTTTTTTTTTTTTTTTTTTTTTTTTTTTTTTAATATATTTTTTTGTTTACACATTTTTTTTTTTTTAAACTTAAAATAATATATATGTAAAGTATAAACCATATTTTTATAAACCTTTTTTTTTTTAAATATACATTTTTCAAAACATTTTCATTTTTTTATTAAAATAAAAAAAATAAAGATGACCACCAAATATATCGTGGTAAATTCCCAATTTTATCTTTTTATCTATTTGATTTTAAAAAAATGTACACGAAAACAAACTTTGTTACGTGTTACAGTTTTTTAAAAAAAATTATAAATGTATGAAAATTAATTTTGTGATGATTTGGTGAAATTAAATATCACTTACTTTGTTACAGGCAATTTCGGCATATTTATCTGAATTCGATAACTAGCATCTTCCCAATCTTTCACGCACATTAACGCTTCCAAAATATCTTCTTTGAGTCGAACTCCTGACCTCAGAGAGAACCCTCTTCCCTGCACTAAAAGCAAACTCCGAAGCTACAGTGCTAACAGGAGGTGTTAGTAGATCTTTTGCCATTGCAGAAACTACTGGCCATCGACGTTCATTATCTCGCCAAAATTTAATTACATCTTCTGAATTTTTCTTAACTTTTTTGTTAGTAGACAAAGTATGACGAAAGTAATCGATTAATTCAGATGGCAACGCATTTGGACTATTACTCGAAGTTTGAGTACATGCAGTGGACGACAAACTACTACTACCACCACCAGATGAACCACATGCATATGCAAATGAATTAAATCTATATGAGTTCATGCTTTAGAATAAATCTAAAATTACATCGTCGTCATCCGTTGGATTAGTGGGAGGAGTAGATGTAGGTACACGAGTAATATTTGTACCCATTCGTGAAGCATAACATTTCACGTAATGTTTCTTCCAAATTCCTATAAGTAATAGGTGTACTAAAAGTTAAATAATTTGAAATTTTATCAATTACAAATTTAGTACCCGATAAATTAAATCGGGGGTCCATGACGCATGCTAAAGGAAATAACATAGGTAATTTTTCCCAATATTTTCTGAGTTTTAATTCCATGGAATATATTACTGCATGAAAATCGGGGTC
This sequence comes from Fraxinus excelsior, assembly GCA_019097785.1. Taxonomy (NCBI): domain Eukaryota; kingdom Viridiplantae; phylum Streptophyta; class Magnoliopsida; order Lamiales; family Oleaceae; genus Fraxinus; species Fraxinus excelsior. The sequence continues at coordinate 39,028,659 of CM032623.1, forward strand.
ATTTTGAAATCTTTTAAAAGTCTTAGCAATTGCATAAAGACGTTCAAGAACCATACAACTTGTAGGATAATAAACGCCAGACAATATATTTGTAGAATCATAAAATGTAGACACAAAATGTTTTATTTTAAGAACTATATTCCAATCGGTTTCATTCAAAATGGTTTCGTCTTCATCTCTAACATGCCTAATGTTATAAAATTCAGTAATTAAATGTTCGAAACCTTCACATGATTTTAATAATAAGTAAGTGGAATTCCATCTATGGCCTACGTCAGTAATAAATGTTTTTTGTATTTGTCATTCCATTTTCTGAACAAAATTCTTCAAATGCTTGTTTTCGACTAGGTGTAATCGTGATATATTCAAGTGCACTCCTAATTCGGTCAATTTCATCATTAACATGTTTTAAACCGTCTTGTACTACTAAATTAAAAATATGACATACACATCGAATATGAAATAAATAACCACCAAAATCGGGTTGAAGTACTCTATGCAATTTATCGATAACAACTTTATTTACGGTAGCATTGTCGAAAGTAAAAGAACGAATTTTGCTCTCCCATTTATACTCTTTAACTATATTTATGATAGCATTAAATATAGTTTGAGCGTTGTGCGGGTACTCAACAATTTTAAAAACAATAATTCTTTTATGTATGACCCAAAGTAGGTCTATATAGTGTGCAATTGCAGCAATGTAACATCTATTATTAATCCCTTCTCACATATCAAAAGTTAGAGATATCACACCCCCATATTTCTTTAAATCATTTATCAATAGTTGTTTTGTATGAAGAAAATATTTAATTGTATCAGCACGGAGAGTATTTCGACTTACCCCAACGTACCTCGACTGAAGATATGTTTTGACGTTGTTCACGAAATGTTGGTTGTCCGCTATTGCTAGTGGCAACTCAGATGCGGCAACAAACTTCACCATTCCCGTTCGAGCTTCCTCCTCTGAATACATCCATGTAGAAAGTGGTGTAGTACCACTGGCGCCTGGAGAACCAAACTGTAGTTGAGTTTGACCAGCTGGAAGAAACCCATGTTTGGTCACACATGCTTTGTAGTGACGATTGAGGTGGGTAGTTCCAATGCCTCTTTGTCATGTCAGTCGTTGTTGGCAGTATTTACATACTGCTTTGGTTTCGGGGATTCCATCGACCAAACGACCGGTTTGAACCAATTTAAAATGGTCCCAACATTTTGCCTTGTTCTTCCCCTTTCTTTTCCCTCTTGCATCGAGAATATTTGACGTAGGCTCTTCACTTTGTTCCAAATCAATTGGAACACTAGGATCAACGTCAACGTCATCCAAATCAATTGGACGATTACCTTCATGAGTCGTAATCTTCAATATTTTCTGGAATTGGTAATTCATTGAAACCGGAGAATTCATTCCCAAATTGATTTTGGGCAGGTGTTTGTATTTCGTTCTCCATACCGAACAAGTTTTCAACAAATGATCGTGAATCCATTTGTTAAGAATAATAGAAATTGAATATAGAAATGTAGAAGAAGATGATTATAGAATGAATGAATGATATTGTTGATAAATAAATGGAGATTTGAGAATGTAAATTGTATAGAGTAGAGAATGAGAGAATATAGATTGATATTGGTGGAAAAAAAAGTTTGATTTAGGTGGGTATTTATAGAAAAAAAAAATTCAGTGACCAAAACGGTCACTGAATTTGTCCTTTTAATTTTATTTTTCTTTCGTGGACGAGCCACGAGCCGCTCGGCTCGTGGCTCGCTCGGCTCGTGGCTCGTCCAAATTTTTTTTTTAATAACCCACGAGCCGGCTCGTCTACAGTGGCTCGGCTCGTCACCCGTTTGGGCGAGATCGGCTCGTGCTCGGGCTCGTTTTTTTACGAGCCCGAGAGGCTCGTGGGCGTGAACAGTACGAGCCGAGCGGGCGAGCCGACGAGCCGCTCGGCTCAATTGCCACCTCTAGCCCAGCCCCCGCGGCCGCCCGTGCTGGATCCGTCGGGAACAATTTTTTTTTTTGTTCACAATAGATCAATATTTAGAATATATAGCTAATGATTCTTTTTATTTTCGAACATCTCACTTGGCTCATTTGGTTAGAGCTAGCCTTTTCATTTTATAGGTCCTGTGTTCGAGTCTCCTGCCAACCAATTTATTATGTAATAATTTTAGTTTTGTGATTTTTAGTTTTTACCAAAATTAATGGAATAGGGAGGAAGGGGTTCGAACCTTTGACCTTTCTTCGAATTAGAGACGGGTTTACCATTATGGCAACAGGTGAATTTAATACTAAAATTAAACCAAATAATATATGTTAAGAGTTTTAGTGGTGTAAATGCAATTGTAAAAATTCGAACTCCCTCTTCCTTTGAGTTATAACTTGACTACAATATCATTTAGTGAATATTGTTAACTCATATAACAAAATTATATATATTTTGTTCAAATAAAATAATTGTTATATTTAAATTTTAGGTTTTGATTTCCATTTTTTTTTTCAAAATACATTTTTTCTCTCTTCTTTTCAACCACATTTTTCCATAAAATAATATTATACGCAAATTTAAAACTTCTTTTTATTTTTAAACACATATTCATCATCAAATCAATATTCTAAAATGTATTTTTTGCAAAAAAAAAAAAATCGACATCAAATGGGCTCTTAATATTTTATTGCTACCGACGATCAACGGCCACCCCACCCGTGCTGACTTAAAATCCTAGATTCGCCCCTGGTTGAGCCATTGAGCCAACTACAGAACTTTGTACTACCATTTCTATTTGAGGCTGATTATTGAAGACAATTTTACTTGTTGAGGAGCTCTGTTGGTTATCGAAGAGTTTGTATTGATTACGATCTGTGAATTTTTCCTTGAGAGCTCGAGAGAGAGATAAAATAAAGAAACCTTTCTGCTTTTTATTCACTGAGTTGAAATTCTTGTGTTGTATGAGAATTTTGAAAGTAGTTAATTGGTAATCTACAATTGTACATTGTAAGAATCACTATTTTAGGAATGACAAAATTTGCCCTGCCCTGCCCTGCCACGCCACGAACCCTATTTGAAAAAAGAGTCACCACATCTTAAGATCCAGTCTAGTTAAATTGGCAGAAAGTCAGCACCAGAACTTGTTGCATATTGCCTTGGCTCTTGTTTGATTAAATTTAAGTTGTCCCTATTTTGTCTATCATTATTCCATTTTTTTTTACCACACTTTTCAAAAAATTCGCTATTCTAAAATTCATTTCCCTACTTTAATGATAGACAAATAGGGGCCTTTAAAAGAAAATATTTTAATCTCCATCCGCCTCCACCCTTCATTGCCTCTTGAAGAACTCAAGTGAGGTGTGCGTCCCGTCTTGACTGTCATGTCTCGCTGCCATTTCTATTTACACGTAGGTGAGCATTTTGGGGTGGGCGGGGTAGAGGAAAATTACTATGATATAAAAAATTTTAAAAATTCTTGGTGTACATATACATATATTATGTATACCAAACAAAGTCCAAAAGATTTTATATGGATATGCTATTTTGATTTCTTGGTTATTACAATGCCCAAAAAATAAAATTGCTCACAAAAGGATTGAATAATTAATCACTACTACTATAAAAGAGAGGATGGTCAAAGTACTACTCATTTTTGCACCTTCCATTTCACATTTAGCTCCTGTTTGAAACCCATTTTTGGGAGAATAGAAATTTTGGAATAGTGATTGATGTGAGAATGTGTGGTGAAAAAGTGATAAAAAGTTTTTGATTTGTGTGTAATATTATTTTATTTGGAGAATGTGTGGTTGAAATGAAGAATGAGAATGAGAAATAGAAAGATAAATTAATGGGTGTCAAACGGGGGCTTAAACTGATTCGTCACTGTTCATTATCTGATTTTGCTACAGCAGCCATTTTTGTTGACTAATTGGTATTGCAATTGAAATTTTATAAATATCTTTTTTTTCTCCATGAATCTTTCGTATTAGAGAAGCATTGCAGTTGATATTTTGTAAAATATCTTTTTTTCCATGTATATCATTTTTATTTTTTTCAGGTACAAATTATTATGTTGGATAAAAATTTAGTGACATCTCACAATACCATTAATATTTGATACACTAACATTATCTTAAAAATATCAACTCCCGTACATTGTACGGGCGTACGACTAGTGAAAGAAAATAACTTTTATGCTTATCAGGAAAACATAATTACTCCCATATCTAATTGTCATCTAACTAACACAATATTAATATTTTTTTCCCAAAATGATAGTTATGATCCTATTTAAATTTAATAGAAAAAATGACATTAAATATGTCGCATTTTTTATTTGATAAAAGAATTTTATGTAATTTGAACTACCCGAAATTGTAAAACACAAACATTCGTTTATTAGGTTTGTTAATTTTCAGTAAAAATTTGCATTAAATAAAGGTTAAATATGAATAATTGCAAAAATAGATAATTAGCATATAACGTCCACACATTTCACTAATATTGTGAAAAACGTTATTATCTTTCATTTCTTGGCATTTTCACCATTATTTCTAGATTTCATTGCTCAAAAAGTTCTTTTCATCCATTTTCTCAAATAAAAATTATGAAAGGACAAATATACACTTCTCTTTAAATAAAATAAAAAGAAAAAAAAATTGCAATTTTTTTAAAAAGCGCAAATGAGTTCGAAATAAATTATTAAAAGAGTAATTATAACATAATGTCCACATCTTTCATTATTATTACGAAAAACGCCTATATTTTTTGACATTTTTACCATTAATTACACCTTTAATTATGCAAACCATCATCTCTATTCATTTTCACCAAATTTCTTAATAAAGAATTGTGAAATGATGAATATACCCTAATATTTAAATAAAAAAACTAAATAATTAATCGTAACCATAGTTCCAAAATTTAAAAAAAATTAGAAATTAATTTTTTCTTTAAAAAATGCAAATGATCCCCAAATAAATTATTAGAAAATTAGAAAATATTTTTTTAAAAATAGTGCAAACCAGTCCAATAAAATTTATTAAAAATTAAAACAATTTGAAAAATAAAATAAAAAGTACAAACAAGTCCCAAATAAATTATTCAAAAATTAAAAATTATTATCTTTTTAATATTTTTTTAAGTAGGAGGATATATTTATCATCTCATAACTCTTTATTGAGAAATTCGATGAAAATTGATAAAAATGATGGTTTGCGCAATCAAATGTGTAATTAAGGGTGAAAATGTTAACAAATAAAAAATAAGGACATTTTACGCTATAATAATGAAATGTATAGACATTATGTACTAATTACACCTTTAATAATTTATTTGAGGACCCATTTGTGTTTTTTTTTTAAAAAAATTGAAATATGGTTGCAATTAATTTTTTTTCTTTTTCTTTTATTTAAAAAGAAATGAATATTTGTCATTTCACAATTTTTAATTGAAAAAATGAATGAAAATGACATTTTGCGTCTTGAAATGTGAAAATAAATGTCAAAATGTCAAAAAATGAAATATAAGAACGTTTTCCACAATAATAATAAAATATATGGACTAATTACCATAAGAAAATTTACGGGTTAATTTCACAAACGGTCACTGAAATTACGTCAAAATCACAAAATGGTCACTGAAGTTTAAAACTTACACTGATAGTCACTGAAGTATCATCCGATTTAAGTAATGGTCATAAAATGACATTTTTCATTTTAATTGGAACTTAATTGACCACAACACGTGAACATATAACATTGAGGACCTGAATGCACATTTCATCTACCCCCACCTCCAAAAAAAAAAAAACCCAAATTTCATCTTAAAACCCCCCAAATTCTCTCAACACGCTGAAATGGGCTGCATATACACCAATTGGCTGATTCGAGGGAAATTGATGATGAACCATATGTTCTTGTTCGCCTTGATAAGTAGAAGCTAATGGTGGTGGTGCGCGACTGTGACTTGTAACGTCGGCGTCGAAAAATGGGTTTGAAAATATCGAGTTCGCTGTTTCGGCTGTTTCGAAAATTTGCTGCAGATTTTGATTTTCAACTGGTTTTGATGTTATGATCACGTCTCCAAGGGTGCAATGAGGTGCTTGATCGAGTTGGAGGATGGGTATTGCCAGAAATTCTAAAATTTGGTCGTTTCATTGTGCATTGGCAGCCCATTTTGGCGAGATTTTTCGGCCAATTCCGACTGAATTACGGCCAGTGGTTGGATGGGTTGTGAAGAGTGCATTGATGGCTTCAAGACAGTATGTTGGTCCGGTGGTCGGAGGTTGGAGTTATGGTGGTCCAAAGGTGGCGTTCCAAATCTTCAAAATCTGACCGTTTCATTATGCGTGGGCAGCCTACTTTGGCCCGATTTTCCAACCAATTCCGACAGGATTACGTCCAGTGGTTGGGTGTGTTATGAAAAGGACATTGATGGCTTCAAGAGGGTATGTTGGTCCGATGGCCATGGTGGCCAAAGGTTGGAGTTATGGTTTAACATGATATCCTATCAGAATTGTCATATTTATGAAAAATTCTACAACTGTGGTGTTTCATGTCAAAAAGAAAGGGTTTTTGGGGGAAATTGGCGATTTAGGTTATCGAGGTTCAAGTTTCAACTATTTTGGTTCATTAAGTTCTAATTAAAATGAAAAAGGTCATTTAATGACCATTACTAAAATCGGATGATATTTCAATGATCATTTGTACAAATTTTAAACTTTAGTAATCATTTTGACGTATTTTCAGTGACCGTCTCTAAAATTAATTTGAAAATTTACATGCAATAATACGCCTCTCTGTAAAATTATCTAGTCACGTGATTGCCTATTGTCAAACACGTGCTGACACGTCATTCATCTCTCCCCATTTGCTACACATACGTAACGTTAAAGCAGAACTGGTGAAAAAACAACAATTACTGTAATAATGCACAAATTCTAAATCTAAAAATCACTAGTACTTGTATCTGAATTTTTCTTCAAGCGATCTCTCAATGTACGCCTCTTTTTCTATCCGTGTTTATATTATAAGCCCGCATAAGATTTAGGTGCATTTGATTCCCTCTCTTGTTAAACTCACAATATTTAATTGGATTATATTCTATTTTTGTTGAATTTTCGGATCCAACTGCCTCAGATTGAAACTTGACTGGAAAAAGGCTGGATTGTTTTGCTATTGATTGGAATTTGGGCATCTATTATAAGGTTCGGTTTTAATCGGTGATTTATGCGCAGTTTTACGGAAAAAAAAAAGATTGTTTTCTTATTCATTTTCTTTTGTGGATTTGATAGATAGATTCGGATTGGATTGGATGAATTGTGTGGAATTGGTTCAAAGGGAGGTTTGGTTAAAGATCTGGATTTTTGAGTTATAAGCTTTTGATTAATTGGATTGATGGCAACTCCAGGGCAACCTCGGCCGGGGAATTTCCCTCCGAATTACAACACTAATACGCTTGCTAATAATATGCAAAATTTACAAATTAATCAGCAGCAATCGAATAATCCTCGTGGTGGTGCCCCTAGACCTCCTCATGCTGCACCACCTGGTCAACAGCCCCAACCTTTTGCTGGAAGCCGACCACGCACACCCCCACCAGGCGTTTTTCCAAGGGGCCCCGTGCCTACTAATGGTGCCTCACAGACTACATTGCCTTTGAACACAGCATCTACACTCACCAGCCCACCATCTGTATTTCAGCCTCCTCCCTCTTTCACTATGAGAACTCGCCCTCCTGTGGCACTGGCATCTTCTGCTGGTAGTCCTGTTCCCCCGCCTCCCGGTGCAGCCCCATTAACAGGACCGGGCGCTCGTCCTCAACCTTTTATGTCTGCCCCTCCGACATCAGGTCCTCCAGTGCTGCCTCAGATGAGCACTTCTGGCCCTTCTAATAATGGACCGACTGCATTCTCTTCATGGCCTACTCAAGGTGGGCCACGGTTCCCTCCTGCCATGGCTGGTACACCACTACCGCCAGCTGGACCTCTGCAGTTGCCAACATTGATGTCGTCTGGTCCATCTGCTCAGCCTCTACAAATGCGCCCAAACTTTGGGAGTCCTGCTGGTGCATCGCCTGTCACAGGACAACCTGCCCCGCCATTTTCATCCCCAAGACAAAACATACCACCTCCTCCAGGTCCGTTGCCATTTTCAGCACCAACTCAAAGCATGCATCAACCTTCAGGCTCTCCTCATGGGATGCAAACATGGCCACCACAGCCAGGGCAGGTGCCTATTCACGTTCTCTTTTTATGATTGTTTTAACTTTGTTTTTGAATTGTTTACTGTTTATGACTTGTTACTACTTATGATGTTGTTCTTATTATTATTATTTTTGAGGAATTCATTATTTGTCATGTCAATTCTCTCTACTCTGTTTAGTAATATAGAATGGAGTTCCCTCTTGGCCAGTTAGAGATGATTTATTGACTGGATTATGCTTTGTTGACATGGACTCTTTGCTAAATGTGTGCCCTGAAATGTTTGTAAGTAAACTAAATTATTTTCAGCATATAGTTATGAATAACTAGAGAGAAAAAACTGACAGGAACTAATACAAGCTCGAATATGGTTCTAACTTTAAAGAAATAGTTATATTTAGAGGGTGTTCGGTGGGGATTAAAATTAGATTTTTAATAGATTGTGATAGAAGTTTTTGAAATATGTGATTGAAAAGCTGTGGGACCATGAAAGTTGTGGTATATTAATTGTTTGACTTTGATTTAGATTAAAATCTGATTTTAATCTGTACTAAACGAGGCCTTATTGTTTCATATCGTGTCTTGAGTTGCGCATCATGCAAGGTTATTATTAAAGCGCCCCAAAGCTTACTTTTTCTGTGTCATTTATCAAGACTTGTGCCTCACTACACCTGAGGACAGTTGAGATATGCAGTCCTTAGTGTTTTCTCTTTTGGGTTTTTTATTAGCCTTTATTTTTTGAGGTTTTTCAAACACGATCAAATTTTAAAAACTAGAAAGAAAAAAATTGGAGATTGGAGAAGAGAATCTTACTGGTCTGGAACTTAATCTCGAGTTTATTTTTTTTAGTTGAGAACTTAAAGAGAATCAAGGAGGAAGCTGTGGAAAGAGGTACAGGATAACCAATAATTCTACTGTCTCCTTTTAATCACCGAAGTGGTAATTTACAGAAATTCTGTTTTTAGATCACATCATGTGCTATTTGAGTGGCTACTGAGGAACTATATTTGGCTAGATGACCTGGGCTTTGGAGATCTTCTGTTTTTTCTTGGGCTCACGTGAGATATTCCAACTAAATGACATGGTTCCATTTTTAAGCACATAAATACATGTATTGCTTGGATGACATTGATGATTTCACATTTGAACAAGTGATAAGCAGAATGAGCTGATGAATTTAGTTTCCATGCAGCGTTATTGTTATTATTATTATTTTTTGGACTTTTCAGTGATGTTGCAGCTCTAAAATAATCACTTCAAATTGCTCAATAGCATTATTCTTGCAGTTCTTTGAATATACGTTCTAAACTTGGTTTTCTGTGTAGGTGGCTCCACATCCTCCAGTCCCTGGTCCTATACAACAGCAAAGGATGTATGGAATGCCGCCAGCCCCACCACCTCTTCCTAATCAATCTATGTCTTTGAGTCATACGGGACAGTCAAAAATTGATCCCAATCAAATACCTCGCCCTATTAGAAGTTCCTCTGTGATTATACATGAGACCCGTCAGGGAAATCAGGCAAACCCTCCTCCGGTAATTAATATTGTTATTATCAGAAAAGGAAGGCATCGCTTGATATTTTCTTTATGTATTGTTCTATGTTTTATATATTGAACTATGTTGTATTTGATTATAGTTATAAATTTGTTTGTCATGCAAATTCGCAAACTTTTGAGTGCTAGAGATTAATTCATCAATCATGTCACAAGTTTACTAAATAAAAGTTCATTATTTTTATTTTTGTTGAAGCCTGCAACAAGTGATTATATCGTCAAAGATACTGGGAATTGCAGTCCTCGTCACATGAGATGTACTATTAATCAGGTCAAGTATCCAATTCATGGTTTTAATACTTTTAAAATTTTATGTAAACAGTTGTCATGTTTTTTAAATTTTACTTTTTAACTCCCTTTCTTAGAGCCATTCAATTCTTTGTTTGAACAATTTTAATTGCTAATAATGATTGTGGCTTTTGTTTGTTATAGATTCCATGCACTGTAGACGTTTTATCAACATCTTCAATGCAGTTGGCTTTGTTGGTGCAGCCTTTAGCTCTTTCCCATCCATCTGAGGAGCCTATCCAAGTAATGCTTGAAATTCTGTTCCTACCTGTTATCTTTTATATCTCCTTCTGTTCTAATGTCATAAATGAGAGATTGTTTTGCTTTACTTAGTCATATAAAGATATCTGCATTCCTTAACAACATCACACTTTAGATCAAAGATAACCAGTTATAATTGCATGCACTTTGATTATGTGTTTATTGCTATTCATAATTCGATAATTGCACTGTTTGTCAGAAGGTATCTTTATTACTCGCTTTGTTATCTGGTCCTTGAAGTTATTCTTACCTGATCTAAATGTATGCTGTCTCTAAAACTGTCTTACTATAATGAGATAGGTTGAATGTTGTACTTGTGAGGAAAGGCACAGCTCCTCGTGAGTGTCTGCAATTTTTTTTTTTTTTTATTGGACATGTGGATAAATGTGATAATCTCTGTTGTTTGTGATGATTATTTCTTGTTCCTATTAGCATCAAAGATGCTATGCATATGGGGTTGCCTCCTCTCTAATGATCATAATCATGGTATAGTATGATGTGAGACAATCCACTTGATTTGAAAAAAAAATGTTGGGCTTAAATCAGATCCTATGTGATGGTTGTTGGTAACTTGGTGGGTGATTTGTGATGGGCTGCTTATCCTTATTTCAACACTGATTTACGTCCTTTTAAGAGTTGCACATTTGGCATGTTTGTTTGACTTCTCATTTAACTAAGCCCTTGTTTGAAACCCATTTTGAAGAGAATAAAAATTTTGGAATAGTGATGATGTGAGAATGTGTGGTAGAAAAGTGATGAAAAGTTTTTGATTTGTGAGTAATATTATTTTATTTGGAGAACGTGTGGTTGAAATGAAGAATAAGAATGAGAATGAGAAATTAATGGGTGTCAAACGGGGGCTAAGCATCATCCTAAATATTTCATCTTACATTTGTCATCCCCTTTTCATTGTTGAGTAATTGGTTCCTTGGGCACCTTTCTCAGTGGCTTGTGCTCCTATTCTTCAGGTTGTGGATTTTGGGGAAAATGGTCCTGTTCGATGTTCTCGTTGTAAAGGCTACATAAATCCTTTCATGAAGTTTATTGATCAAGGCAGGCGTTTCATTTGTAACTTGTGTGGTAAGATTAACTGTTTTTTCCAATGTCACTTGATGATTATTGGTTTACCAACTTATGCTTTGTACAAGATTTTTCATCTTGCTAATCAATTAGATTCAATTTTCCATGGATGCCCTTCTTTGTCTTTCCACAGTTTGAAACTTAGGGAGCTGAATAGCAATGATTTTTCATGTTGTATAAGAACCAAATCATTTGTATACTGAAGTCCTAAGATCCTTTTATGCTACATTCTCAGTTCTGTGGTTGAAAGGTTACGTGGACTGAATTATTGTAGTTATTACAATTTTTTTTGTATATTTTGACATATGCGTTACTATAATTACAATTGTTGGCTGCATACTACATTCAGTTATTGTCAAACTATATGCCTTTACTTCTTGCCATTTGTTTTGCAGGATTTACGGATGAAACTCCAAGTGACTATCACTGCAACTTAGGCCCAGACGGTAGGCGTAGAGATGCTGATGAAAGACCTGAGCTATGCAGAGGAACTGTTGAATTTGTCGCTACCAAGGAATACATGGTTAGTGACATTTTTGTTGACCTATATTCAATTTGGCACTTCATTGGAGATAAAATCAGTGGCACGGTAATATTGGTGATAATGCTATTAATGGAATAGAGTCGTACACTATGCCCTAGTTTGATAATGAAAATAATCACTTAGAAACTGATCATTTGGTGGCAACTTCAAGTCCCATTTGGAATATCTTAGCATTGTATTAGAATTTTGTTTGCGAGTTTTGAGATCAAGGGTCTTCTTTTGCCACAGCATTTTAAAGTCTTTTACTAGAAGCCCTCTTTAAATGACTTATCAGGAAGGCTGTTTGGAGAATTTAAATATTTTGCAAGTGCAAATATCAAAATCTCTTCCATGATAATATTTAAGCAATATATTGTCTCAAAATCTGACTATTTTGAACAGTTTGAAAAGTAACCCTACTTAATTATTTCTACAAGTCCTTGCTGGAGCGTCTTTGGAACACAATTGAACACTCAAAAAGAGTTTTTTGCGAAGTGATTTTAGTCAAGAGAAAAAAAAAAAAAAAAAAAAAAAAAACTCTAGAGCTTGCCACAATCCTTTCAAATGGTATACAAGCTTGGACCCTGTTTGATGCACATTATTGAGTGGAGAATGCATTTTAAATACTAATTTGATGAGAAATATTTGGTTAAAAAATAAGGAAATGTTTTGGATTTGCGTGTAATATTATTTTATTGAAGAATGTGGGGTTGAAAATGAGTTTTGAAAAAATGAATTTTTGTAAGAATGTGAATCAAACAAGGACTTGGATTTAATGGTCTGCAAGATCTTATGCATTAGACAGTCTTTCTTTGAGCTCTAGTTGCTATTCAAGCACTCTGCTGTCTGGAGTCACATATACTTTTGACTCCTGTTTATGATGCAAGGACTCTGTAAGTTTTTCATTTGCATTAGTTTGCATGTGATAATTTCTGAATTTATGACTTATTTCAGGTGCGAGAACCAATGCCCGCTGTATTTTTCTTCCTTGTTGACGTATCCATGAATGCCATACAGACTGGTGCAACTGCAGCAGCATGCAGTGCAATCAATCAAGTTATAGATGATCTTCCTGTAAGTTCGTAATTGATATCTTCATGCAGAAATATTTCATTAGAGTACCCTCCATTTTCTTTCCACTGGGTATATAAATTTTAAGTCTTGAGCTTAGTGTACCGGGGAGCAGATTGTTCGAATGTTTTTCTTTCTACTTTTTGAAGATGCTTAATTCTTTGTTATATGGTTTCAGTGCCATATTGTTTGATTGACATTGTTTATGCATAAGATCTATTAAATTTGCAAGAGCTACAGAATCGTTCATAAGCCTTTGGAGGTTTTTCTTGGCAGAAGTTTCGGTAAAAATTCCTTTAAAGTTACTTCTCTATTGTTAGAGAAAAGGTCATTAGGGGGTTTATTGTTTGTTGACATACAGGAAATAAAAACGAGTGCCTTATGAGAATGTTTTACCTTTTTCCTTGAGTTCCAAATGACTGTATTATGCAATTTTTTCCGTCGAATTGCTCCTCTTAACTCCAACATCCTGTTCTTTTCTAGGCATGAATTTTGTTGATTAGATTTTGTGAAAACTGATATTTTTTGGAGAATGTTTGGTTAAAAAGTAGGGAAAGTTATGGGTCCACGTGCAAAATTATTTTCTTGGGAGAATGTTTGGTTGTAAATGAGTTTGAAAGTCTGTACCAAAAAGGGGCTTAGTAAATATCTTTCTAATCTTTCTTTTGGATCTGCCAATGTTCTCATTGTTTCTTTATTTAGGACATAACATAAAATAATTCACCTCTAAATTCGATCAACACTCCATAGGAACCATCGAAGAACTTCATTTTTTTTAATCTTGAAATAACTAAATTCCTTTTTTTATCATTGTTTGCTGTTTCTTGGAAAAAAGTTTCTTTCAAACTATGAAAAGGGGAAAAAACATGAAGGGATGGAAGAGTACATGTGTGTGTATAATTTGAGCACTAGATATTTTCGAAGAACAAGAAAGCTTAATCATGTTTTACATTGATGTTCTATTTCTTGCAGGAGGGTCCTAGGACGATGGTAGGCATTGCTACATTTGACTCAAGTATCCATTTTTACAACCTAAAACGAGCATTACAGCAGGTTAGGGTAGAATTATAATTTGTTTGCTTATTATAAACTTATTTTTACTTTTCTTGAATAATTATATGTTTGTTTTCGGCTACGATGATTCAAATTTTTTAACCTATAGAAATAATGTTTGTTGTTTGCATTGATTATTTAATGTTCCTGATACAAAATCCCCGTATTATGTTTTATCACTTTTATCTCAAGCAAAATAAGGTTGACATCAGCTGTGTGCCTGTGTCAGTCACAGTTGATGTTCCAGGGAATGCTTACTTTTATATATTGCTTCTCTTTATTGCAGCCATTGATGCTTATAGTCCCTGACGTACAAGATGTCTATACTCCTCTCCAAAGTGACGTTATCGTTCATCTTTCCGAGGTTAGTATACATCATTTCGTGTCATCTCTTTTTTAAAGGGTAGTTTTCCCTTTTTGGCAAATTTTTGACTTTCAATTCTGTATCAATTGCCATTTCCAAACTCCTTTCTTATTTTGCTTCTTTTTCGTGTTTATCCTTGTGCATATTTGGGGAAGGTAAGGAGGGTCAGTGTTGAGGTATTAACGTTTTCATTGATGTTAAAGAATGTCCAAATGATTGCAATAAAATTGGTATATGCAGTGTCGACAACATTTAGAGCTTTTACTGGAAAGCATCCCAACAATGTTTCAGAACAATAGAACGACTGATTCAGCTTTTGGTGCAGCAATAAAGGTACACAAATTTTTATACCATTTCCATTTATGGCAGCTACATTGTATCGTAACCTTTTGGTTGTCAAATCTTGTTAATGGTTGAATTGTCAAGGAATTCAGCTTACACTTTCAGTTGAGAAGACTTCATCACAGAAAATTTATCCCCTATTTGGGCTACATTAAAATGAGATTTTTGGGGGGAAATGTGCTTTGGAATAGTGATTTTTTGGATAATGTGTGGTTAAAAAAGAAGAAAAAGTTTTGTATTTACGCGTAACATTTATTTTATGGAAGAATGTGTTAGAAAATGAGTTTCTAAAAAATGCATTTTTTGAAAAATGGAGCTCAAACAGGTGCTTAGTTTGTGGATAAGAAATAATAAGTGATATTCAAAATGGTTAATTATAAGTAAGTTAACTTTTAATTATATTTCACTACACTTGCTTATGAATTTTCATATTATATGTTTCAATCAATTTAAATCAATGTATTGCATAAATATCATATGCTTTTCATCCTTTTCACTTCAGGCTGCGTTCTTGGCGATGAAAAGTTCTGGCGGAAAACTCCTAGTTTTCCAATCTGGTAAGCTTACAAATATGTTTACTTATTGAAGATCTGTAATTGTAGAAAGAATATGCTGACTGTTTTTGATGTTATAGTCTTGTCATCAATTGGTATTGGATCCCTTTCTGCTAGAGAAGCTGAAGGAAGAAGCAATAAAACAGCAGGAGAAAAGGTGCGTGTGCTATATCTTTGGTTTACTTATATATCCTGGGCTTATTATTTTGTGTGCTTTGTGTTGTGGTTCAACTCAATATGTGTCAGTAGTTTGTATTATTTTATATACAAGTATATAATAATTTATGGTTCAATAATAAATAGAAACGTAGTTACTAGTTCTATTAAAAGGAACCCAAGGACCATATTCTTCGCCAATTTGAGTTTAAATAGTCCATGGTGAACTTTGAATTTCATTTGTTAGAAACAAGTATGGAGTCAAGTGTATCATCTTCAATAAATAGAATTGTGTTCATCATTGGATTTCAGGAGGCCCAGAAATTACTCCAACCGGTGGACAAAACTTTAAAAACAATGGCCATAGAATTTGCTGAATACCAGGTGAAGTTTTATTCCCCCCTCCCCCCTTCTTCCCCCTTAGCAGATGTTATGAAGATTTAGTGCTTGTTTGGGAGTGTATAAATTGTAATTAAGCAGTCCCCCAGAATGTGGTGACAACTTTGTAGCATGGACACTTCGATTAAGGTAGCGTATCCATGTCGGACACGTGTCAATACCAACACTCCTCAGACACTCTACCATAAACATTTTTCATTTTTTATTAAAAATATTATATATTTTTAACTTAAAGTTATTAGTAAATAATAAATAGGTACTTATATTTAAAAGATTTCAATAAGAAAAATTAATAACAAGTATAAAACTAAATTTATACTATATAAATGAAAAATCTTAAAGAATTTAATCAACATGTCGGCTATGTGTCGTGTCGGTACTTTTTTAAAAAAATCGTTTGTTGGCTTATCTAACATATATCTTGTCGGACACACGTATCTGTGTCGGTGCATCATAGGTAGACAAAAAGTGGGTATTACTCGTGGTTCTATGAATGTGTGGATAAAAGTATGCTTGACCAAAGTATTTATAATTTAAACACCTCCCAACAAGCACTTAAGACATGGCCATATCTTCTGATTTATACCACCTACTTTGTGTCCTCGCCATTTATTATAACAACACTTTCAGGTATGTGTTGACTTGTTCATCACAACACAAACATACGTAGATACCGCTTCCATCTCTGTCTTCACGAGAACTACAGGAGGCCAGGTAACTGTAGAATTAATTGTTTTCTTAGTATAGAATTATGTGCCTTTACTCCTTGTTTGGTGGATGTATCATCTGTTATCTCAATGTTAAGATTTAGCATGAAATATTTTTTTTCCTTGAACCATTTGTCAATCATACACATCCGAGTCGCATTATCATATATGATCTTTCATGTTTCTGATATTTATTTTGAGGTCTGATTCAGAAGTTTAATTTTCTCTACAGGTATATTATTATTACCCCTTCTCTGCTCTGTCTGATCCTGCTAAGCTTTACAATGATCTTCGGTGGAATGTCACGAGGCCTCAAGGCTTTGAGGCAGTGATGCGAGTTAGATGCAGCCAGGTGTGTTTCTTATAAGTCTGAATGTTTCTTAGCTTATCATCTATGCTGATAATATTTCTTTTCCTGGGAAGAACAGCTCAATGCTTGACAGGTGGTAATAACATGACATGAAGCTAAAATTCATATTTTTGTTGTTAGGGTATTCAAGTTCAGGAGTACTTTGGGAACTTCTGTAAACGCATTCCGACAGATGTTGATCTACCTGCTGTATGTCTCTCTCTCCCTCACTATACTACTAGATACCCATTCAGGTGTTGGGTAATGATCTGTAAGATCTTGACACGATTAAAACAATAAAAGAATTTTATTACACAATTTAACCATTTTTGGGCATGAATTTAGTTAATAATGACGTATATCAATTATCTAAGGTCACAGTGGCCAACTGATCACTGAACACATGATATTACATAGTTCTGAAGCATCAGTTTGTTATTCTTATTTGCATCCTCTGAACCCGACATAGTTTTTCTGCATCCATTTGAGCCTACAAGTGGCACTTCCTCTGTTTTCTATTACTTAGAAACATCTATAGCATCAGTTTCCTCTATTTTCTATTACTGAGAAACATATAGAACATATGTACGAAAATCTTTCAAGTTCTTTGGTAGGAATGATCTCAAAATTAGAAAAATAGTACTCATATATCTAGATTGTTTCATAGTTGCAATTGTATTACATTTTTATTTTTATTTTTTTGTTAGTTGTTTCACATTTGTCCTTAACCCCAATTATTGAAGACACAATATAAATGAATACATGTGGTCCCTTTGTAACAGTTTAAGCTTTTAGACGTGATGTTTAAAATTTTATTGGAGTCACAAAAGACATACTACATATAATGCTACTTTTCATACTGGGGATGGTAATTAATAAAGATGTCACGCACGGGACGTTCATGGAGTCTGTGCCTTCGTACCTCCACAAGATTGGTGTTCAAGGTTTGAATAACTCTTGCAACCACCTATTTATTAAAATTTATGCATGTGCTAGGCCTTTGATGGGAAAAAATAACTCGACTTGCACATGAGTGATTGTGTTGAATACACGACTTAGATTAATACATGTGACCCCTCTCTAATGCTTAAGTTTTTAGATGTGATGGTTAACATAAATTTGTTGGGAAGAATCTTTGTTTATTATTGTTGTTACTTGTTTCACATTGACAATTAACTTTATGTTATTGTGGTTCTATAATGGCATGGGCATATTTCGCCTTCTATTAAGACTTGACTTTTGCAGATTGACTGCGACAAAACAATAATGGTGACCCTAAAACATGACGACAAATTGCAGGAAGGCTCAGAATGTGCTTTTCAGGTACGATTTCAATTCTATGCATAATATTTTTTACTTGGA
Organism: Fraxinus excelsior; assembly: GCA_019097785.1. Classification (NCBI taxonomy): domain Eukaryota; kingdom Viridiplantae; phylum Streptophyta; class Magnoliopsida; order Lamiales; family Oleaceae; genus Fraxinus; species Fraxinus excelsior. The sequence goes on from CM032623.1 coordinate 39,046,913, forward strand.
ACTCTTCCTCTATGATATTTTTCTCTCTTCCTTTTGTCGAAGAAGCCCTTGGTCGTCTAAATCACTTGTTATAATTATGTTGTCCAGTGTGCTCTTCTCTACACCACTGTATATGGGCAAAGAAGAATCCGGGTTTCAACCTTGTCCCTCCCTTGCACCACAATGCTGAGTAATCTGTTTCGCTCTGCTGACTTAGATACCCAATTTGCTTGTGTCCTGAAGCAAGGTAGTTTGCTGGGCATGTCCCTTGTTAATTTTTCCATAAATTTCATAAAATTGAGGGTTTACAGCAGATTTCATCTCTTTACTTTGTTTATGCATCTAATGGCATAACATATTTTTATTGTAAATAGTCCCTAGTGTGAAGCTTGGCCTCTGCTCTTCACCACCCCACCCCCTATCTCCCTCCCGCCTGTAGTTGCTTTTTGGCCTATTATAAACAAATTCTATTATTAATTTATACTTTTTCGATTACATACTGACTCTGTTATCTCATTTTCTCATGTGACAGTGGCTAGAGAAATTCCTTCAGCTCCACTCACGCAAGTCAGGGAGCAAGCAACTAATGTTTGCATTAACATTCTGCACTCTTATCGCAAATTTTGCACTACAGCATCATCTTCTGGACAACTCATTCTTCCTGAGGCACTTAAACTATTGCCTCTATACACACTTGGTATGTGACGTCATAAATTTTTCATTCTTTTCATCTCTTTTAGAGTCTAACAATGTTAGCTAATGAGATTTTGCATATAAAATGCAGTTGACTTTGTGGAAATTTCTCTTAACACCATGAATGTTGGAACAAAATGTTATTATCATTTAGTTGTTCATCAGATGAAATCACCACAATTCATCAATACCACCTTCTTAATCTAACTTTGAGGAATTACCCATCAAAAAAAAAAATCTAACTTTGAGGAACAAAAAAAAGTGAATGAAAGAGATGCATTTTCCAATGTTTACTTTTATTTAGTTCCTTTCTACCTTTTCCAGCTCTGCTCAAAAGCATTGGATTGCGAGCTGATGGAAGAGTCGATGATAGGTCCTTTTGGATTAATTATGTTTCCCCTTTATCTACTCATTTGGCAATCCCATTGGTGTACCCCAGGATGATAACCATCCATGATCTTGATGAGAACGTACGTATTTGTTTGTGTGATATTGTAATTGTAGTTAGTACGCTCCTTCCCCTAAAATCTTTATACTGAACTGTCAGGAGTTGGATGATTCCCCTATTCCTTCTCCCGTCCCACTATCCAGTGAGGACATTTCTGACGAAGGAATATATCTCCTTGAGAATGGCGAAGATTGTTTAATTTATGTAGGCAACTCTGCCCGTCCAGATATTTTGCAACGGTTGTTTGGTATTTCTTCAATTGAAGAAATCCCTAATCAGGTATTCTACATGGTGTTTTCGTAACTCTTATTTGTTGATTGTCATCTAAACCTTCATTTAGATTCTTTTTCTACATGGTGTTTTCGTAACTCTTATTTGTTGATTGTCATCTGAACCTTCATTTAGATTATTTTGCCCACTAAGACGTCGACAACATTATCTACAGAAGAGTAACTTTAGAGATAAATATCCCGAATATTCTTCTACCTAGAATTGTTCGATTCCAGTTCCCATTTAGACTGTCTGTATTGTCGAAATTTCTGGAATCTGATTGCAAACATTTTTTTACCTATTATTTGTGTTGGAATATGTCTATTGTTCCAACTTAATGGTGTTGTACCTTGTCAGTATGTACTGCAGCAATATGACAATCCACTGTCAAAGAAGCTGAATGATGTGGTAAATGAAATAAGGCGCCAGAGATGTTCCTACTTACGGTATGATCATTCTTTAGGCAAATAGTGTTGCCCTCTCTATTGAATAAAGTTTTTTATTTTATAATTGTGGCAATTTTTTCTTCTAATATTTTTTCTTTCTTCTCTGTCTTCAGCTTAAAGGTGTGCAGAAAAGGGGATCCATCAGGTTAGTGAATCATACAACCCTTTAGCACCACATAACACTCAACCATGTCTCCTATGGGTAGAAAAAGAAGCAAAACAAACACGTATTTTGATAATAATGAGACAAGCATGGGGAGAGTTTTACAGTGAATGCTTTCAAAAAAAAAAGAAGTTTTACAGTGAATGCAGGACTTTAGGGGTTATTAAAATTTGGAAGGAATGAGAAAGCAAGAAAAATGAAATTTGGTGGGATTTTGGGGTTTGACTAAATGAGGATTTCTGCAGTACAAGATGTGGTTTTGTCCGAGATGAGCTTTATTTTTTTCATTATTATTAATTTTTTGCAGGGATGATGTTTTTCTCTTACATGGTAGAGGACAAGACTCCAAGTGGGCTTTCATATGTCGAATTTCTAGTGCATATCCATAAGCAGATACAAAGTAAAATGGCTTGAAGATACACATTTCTTTAGTTTTGTTACCTTCAGAGGAGGGATGCCCATGTATACAAAACCCAAGAATCTGAAATAGCGCCTTAATCTGCACTCTAAGGGAGCCTTCAGTTGTTAATTTGTGGCGAAAAGCAGCGAATCTGGACTTTAGTAGAGGTTTAGTAGTTACTTGCAGAGGTGAATGTCAAAAATAAATTATAATGAATATTTTTATTTATTTGTTAGCATCGTATCTGGCGCATTTCATCCATTTTCAGTCGACACTTTTGGTTTTTGGACGGATAATTTTGTAATATGTTGACGAAATTTTGATTCTTGAACCATGCCACATTCTTGAAATTTTGAAGAATTAAGCTACTTCAACAGCTTCTTTCACATTCTTTTTCACAGCTTTTTGTCATTTTATGAGTAAATAGTCTATTATGCCCTTTAGACTTATATATTAAGAGCCCGTTTGGTACGGCTTAAAATCCAATTAAAATTGAAAATATGGTCGTTATTGGGTCTCACCCGTCTAATAAAAGTCAACAATAACGGCTATATTTTCAATTTTAATCTGATTTTAATTTCTACCACACACCCTCTAACTATTTTCCGCTTTAACCCCCAAAATTGGTATCAGAGCCTAGTAACGAAACTGAAGAAAATTTTTAGAACTTAAATTATATTTTAAAATGAATAGAAAAGATAAAATGATTTTAGAAGAATTACAAAATATTAATATTTTAACTAATACTAATAGATTTAAATTACAAGATTTAGCGATAAATTTAAGTACTAAATATAAAACTTTAAGTGAAGAAATACAACAAATAAATAATTCTCAACAATTAGTAGAAATAAAAAATAAAGGATTACAAATTTTAGTAGATGAATTTTCCGAACATGAAGAAGAAGATATTATTATAAATCAATTTTTAGAACAATATGATAATTATGCTCAACCTTTAGAAAAAATGGATATTATAAATCAAGATGTTCTAACTCATATAATAAATATTGAATCCAATTTAGAAATTGTTAATGACAATATTAAAATAGGACCAAAAATTTTATATAAACAAATTGAATCAAAATTAAATGAATCAAAACTAAAAAGAGATTCTTGTATATCAATTGAACCACCTTTACCAGCTTATGTTATAGAAGAATTAGAAAATAAATTCTTTGAAGCCACTGGAGAAGAATTAGAAGTCTATAAACAAAGCTTAGAACAATTAGCTATTCAAACCGAGAATATTTATATGAATGATCCTCCACCTAAAGAGGAAACTACTGAAATTAATACTCCACCTCTAAATCAACAAATTGAAACTCAACCTTTAGTCGGAGAGACAAGTAGAACTAATATTACTACAGATTGGACACAAGTCGAATCTGATGACTGGAATCTAGAATGGATAAAAGAACATGGAATAACTGAAGAACGAGAATGTTACAATTTTAGAAAAGGACCCAAGATTATGTCAACTAAGCATATACATCTTAGGGATAATAATCCAGTTAAATTATTTACTGAACCAATTCCTACAACAGGAATTTGGTTAGATGTTGATGATAGCAATAATAAAAGTGAAATTATTGACTCGTGGGCAAAAGCTACTGATTTAGCTGTTGCGTTTCATAAATGGAATACAACTCAAGCTTATAACTTTTTAATCCATACCTTTAGAGGAATTACTTCAAATATGTGGAGAAGAACTTCTGAAGAAACAAAAAATAAAATTAAATATGGAGAAAAATCTACAACTACTATAGATAGTAATGAAAGTTTGGATGCGGAAAATTTTAAAGAAGTTTTAAAACGAATGGAAAATTTCTTTAGACACTTACTCTTAGGAGAAGTTATACCAGAAACAAAAATAGATATGATCACTCAAGAAGCTTTACAAGCTGAAAGAGAAATGGAATTATTAAAAATCTGTGATATGTGTGAATTAAACGAATATACCAAGAAATTTGCAAAGATATATATTAAAGCTTCTAAATCCATAAAAGAATGGAATTTATCAGAGGAAGATGTAAAATTATTAAATAGATATTTTCTTAAACTACCTTGGCCATGGGGTCAGAAATTATTTGAAGATTACCAAATTTATTGGAATAAAATAGAATGGGAAGATCCTAACCGAAAAGCTGATACCTTAGGAATGAGAACTTCATTCGCCAAAAGAAAAATATCTGAATGGTGTAGAAAATCTATGTATCAACACCTATTTAGAAAACATGGTAAGAAAGCAAGTTTATGCTGTTATGGAGAAATAGCAGCAGTACCACAATTTGGTTGTCACCAACCGCCTAGGAAACCATATTATAAAAAGAAATTTAAGAAGTACCTTAAACCGTGGAAGAGAAATAAAGGATTTAAGAGCCACAAGAGATATTTTAAGAAGAAGAAACCTTGGAAAAAGGAATATAACCAACATAAGAAACCTCAGAAAAAATCTAAAGAAGAATTCTATAAAAAATGTAAATGTTTTACATGTAATGAAATAGGACATATATCTCCCAATTGTCCTAATAAGAATAAAAGAGAAAATGTTAAAGCCATTAGGATAATGGAAGAAATAGAATCTGACTCAGATTATGAGATAATTGAGGACTTAGATGAATTATCAGAAACAGACTCAATATATGAGTTAGATATAGAAGAAATTGAAGAACCAGAATTTGAACAGATCTATATGAATCAAGAAATTATAGATACTATTGAAACCAACTTAGATAACGAAGAAGGAACTTCACAAACAGTTGTGTTTGATGAAGAAAGATATGGAGTCATAAAAGAAAAACAAATATCTTTAAAAGATAAAGATGTTTTTGTTAGACCAATATTACCTTGGTTTAATAAAACAATATATATTGCTAAATATGATGAAGTACCAATTAACATCGAAAATGTTAAAGGAAACACTACTATACCTCTAATAACTAAAGAATGGATTAATAGAGAATTAGCAAAAATAAATAGATCCACTAGAGAAAGATTAAAAAATATAGTAATTGGAGGAATTCAAATAATGATCAAAGGATACTTTAGAGAAGGAATGGATATTCCTATACAAATTTACTTAATGGATAATAGAATACTTCATGATCCTATGGATGCTCTATTAGGAGTTGTCTCTGGAAATCTAGTATATAAGAAAATTATATTTACTATAAGACCTGGATTCGCCATGTCTCTATTAGATGAAAATTTAAGTATGGGATTAAATCTATATCATAGAATTGATAGATTAATTATGCCACCAAGAAGTAAAGCTGTAACATTACATTGTAAAGCTTTATATGCCTTTACAACTACACACCAAAAGGAAATCAATAAAGTCTCAGGAGAATTTATACAAATTCATGAAGATTTTAGAGACCTAGCACAATTTACACCACCAAGAATGTTAAGTAATAATAACATTTCGTTACCACAAGACATATTGCTTGATTTTCATCAACAATCTAGAAGAATAGATAATAATATAGGAAATCAAGGATTAGTTACTTTGAATACCTCTGGACAACTGATAGCCAGAATGTCTAGTAGAAGAATAGAAAGAAGTATTAGTACTAGAGAACTTTCAAGCTCTAGTAGAACATCTACAAGTAGAGACTGTCCAATAATGCCTAGAAATAGTATTGATATTGATCTAAGAAAATGTGAGGAAGATAATTTCCTTATTCTAACAGAATATATCAATAATCAGAATAACTACCAAGAAATTATAGCACTTGTTAATACATGAGCTAGTACTAGTCATATAAGAGCAGATTTAGTTGATCATTTACTAGAAGAAAAATTACCGCAAGGAATAACTCTTACAGATTATCATGGAATTAAATATGAAATTAAAACATTTGTTAATCTAGAACTAAGTTTTACAGATATAGAAGGTGAACAATTTAAACTAAATCTTAAAATTCATAAAGATTATAGAAAAGGAAAAGATACTAGTCCAATACTTTTAGGAATGAACTTTCTTGAGAAAGTCTCACCATTCTATATCCAGAAAAATACCTTACAAATAACTATAGAAGGAAAACAAAAAATGATTTCTAAAGTTAATAAAAACAAAGAACCAATTTATATGATACAAGGAATTAGATCAATCAAAACTAGTATACTTAGTCCATATAATTGAGATAACTCTCAAATTACCAAATTACTGTATGATAAAATTTCATGCTATACTTGATACTGGATCAGGTATTTGCCTATGCAAAAGATATGTGTTTCTAGAACATTACTATAAAAGAGACTATAAGAAGACAACTTATGGACAAACAGCCAGTGATATTATAGAAATCTATAGAGATTTTGTAGAGAATGTTCCTATAATAATAGGAAATAGAGAATGTTTTATACCTCGAATATATGCAACAGATAAAATCGGATGTGATATCCTTTTAGGAGAAAATTTTATCTACACATATAGCCCTTTTACACAATATAAAGATAGTTTTGAATTTACAACACCTTGTAATCACAAAATTAAAACACCAAAAATCTATAAAGCCATTGGAATTGCACATCAACCAATTCACCATAAACCCAGACATCAGAGTTCTGCAGGTAATCGTGGTGGATGTTATACAGAAATTAATCAAAAACAAAAAATTCCAGTATTAGGAATTAGCAATTTAGAAGAAGAATTAGAAAGTATTAAATCAGAACTAAAAGAATGTTATCATGAAAATCCCTTAGCTAAATGGGATCAAGACAAACCTATGGCAACTATTGAATTAAAAGACCCAGATGCTAAAATATCAGGAAAACAATTTCCTTATAGCGAAGAAGATAAAAAAGAATTTGAAATACAAATTAAAGAACTCTTACAATTAGGAGTTATAAAAGAATCAACTAGTCCATATAATAGTCCAGCATTTATGGTTAGAAACCATAGTGAAATTAAGAGAGGAAAAGCTAGAATGGTAATTGATTATAGAGATTTGAACTCTAAAACTGTACCAAATAGCTATAAACTACCAATAAAAGAATTGTTAATAAAACAAATACAAGGAAGTAAAATATATTCTAAATTTGATTGTAAATCTGGATATTGGCAAATAAAACTAGATGAAGCATCAAAACCTTTAACTAGTTTTACTACCCCTAATCCATTAGGACAATTCGAATGGAATGTTATGCCATTTGGATTAATGAATGCACCAGCTATATTTCAACAAAGAATGGATAAGATCATTAGACCAATAAAGAACTTCTGCATTGTTTATGTAGATGATATTCTTATTCATAGTAAAAATCTAAAAGAACATATTGAACATCTTAAGAAATTCAACTATATTGCTAAAAAATATGGATTAGCCTTATCAGAAAGAAAAGCAGAAATAGCTAAGACTGAAATTGAATTCTTAGGATACATTTTTACTGAAGAAAAAATACTTCAACAACCTCATATTGGGAAGAAGATTATTGATTTTCCAGAAGAAATTAGAGATAAAAAAGAGTTACAAAGCTTTATAGGATTATTAAATTATTCTGAAAAATTTATTAAAAACTGTGCTAAATACAAAGTCCACTTTACCAAAAAAACTCAAAAAATGAGTTGAATGGGAATGGACACAAGAAGATATAGAAATGGTAAATAAAATTAAAAGAATATGTGAAAATTTACCAGAATTAAATATTCCAAATGATGATGATTTCTTTATTTTAGAGACTGGCGCATCCTTATTACATTGGGGAGCAATCCTCAAAAGAAAAGAAAATCATAAAGAATTTCTTTGCAATCCATCATGTAAATGCCCAGAAGAACTTGTTGCTTATACTTCAGGTACATTCAAAGATGCCGAGACAAGGTATGATATCAATCGTAAAGAATGTTTAGCCGTTAAGAAAGGAGTAGCAAAATTTGAACCTTATTTGCTACCTAAGAAATTTCTTATTAGAACAGATAATACTCAGGTAAAACCATTATTAACAAATAAACTTGGAACAAGTGCAGCTGAAAGGCCACTTATTAGAATGCAAATGTGGTTTGCACCATTTAAATTTGATATTGTCCATATTAAAGGAAAAGACAATTTTATTCCAGATTTTTTAACCAGGAATGGAGCAAATCAGGAAGGAATTAGAGACATTGAAGTTCGAAATGAATATGAAGATTGCTGCTATGGAGTCCAAGATTACACTAATAAAATTCCCTTTTGTCAAGCCGATATCTGAGAAAGCCAATAAGGCTATATTATCTGAAGGCCCTAGTGCCAATAAATCTGAAGGCTTCAGTGCCAATAAATCTGAAGGCTTCAGTGCCAATATTGAACAAGAAGCATTAAAGCTTCATAAACTATCAGTCCAAGAGAATACTACTTTGTCTCCCTCACAGGAGAAAAAATTAACAAAGGAAAGTATCTCTATACCAGAGCTAGATCGCTCAAATATTATCAAGGCCTGTAACACTCCCAGTGTTATGGATATCAAAAGTAAAAATAATTTTATTTTAGCATATGTACTGTTCAATCTAGCCTGTTGCTGGTTTACCAGTATTGGAGGTTGGATGAAAACCTTAACATATGGAACCTATAACAAAGTGAATTTATATCCAGGAGCCCCAGCCTATTGGGTTCGTACTCTATTTGAAATGGGAAATATAATTTGTATTTACCCATCAGAATCTTTAAAGGAAATTTCGATGCTACCAAAAGAGGTAGTACGAGCTATTGAAAGATATTGCCAAGTTCTTAAACATAAGAACATATACATCAGATTTTTCTCTGCTTGTCCCGAATGGGATAATGAAGAAGATAAGTTGCTGCCAGTTAACCATGTTATAAGGATTGCCACTACTTCCAAGCATCTCCAACCCGAGAAGAGTGAAATCCGCGAAACAACACCAGAAGATGTCATCAATATGACAGCTTTTCGTAGAGCAAAGGGATATAAAGAACAGTTTGAGTATCTCCAGAAAATTATTGAAGAAAATCAGAAAATTTGGGTGTATGAGTCACAAGACCACTTGATTTACAGCAAGGCTGTGGCACCCACTAAGCCAGAAGATTGGCACTATCTTGATACATGGTGTGATCATATTTTTGGAGGAGACGCTAGTGGAACGCAGAAGACAAAAAATGAGCTGTGTAAACAGTTTTGGCGTTATCCAAACCATAAGTGTGAATGCTGTAGCAATGAAGAAGATGGCTCACCAATCTCACTAGATCCAGAGGAATTTCCGGATGAGTGGTTTGAGTCTCATATGGAAAAGTAATGGACCCTCTTTATCATTACTTTATCAAAGTCACTTTGATAAAGAAAAACTGTGGGGTTTCAATAACATTATTTTCCATGTTAAGACAAACAACTTTAGGCCACAGTAAGATTCCCATTATCTTACACAGTAACACAACAATAATGAAGGACAGCCATAGAGCTTTTTCGAGTCTATAAAAGGAAGACTAATTCTCAGAAGAAGGCATCCCATCCTTAAGCAAAAACTCATTTCTCTCTCTCGTTTTCCAATCTTATAGCTATTTCAGTTTCTCTCTTTCATTTGAAGCTTGTAATAAGGCAATCTCTATGGAGTTCTAAACTCTTTAGAGAGAGTACCAAGAGTGTAGCCGAGATATGTATGTATACTCTTTTATAAGAGATATTAGTGTGATGTGTTTATGAAATTAAAGTTGTTTGAAAACACTGTTTTCTTATTCTTATTATATTCTCAAAAGCTCTTATCTTACTTATACTCCAACGGTGAAAACCTTGAGGGTTAGTGCAAGTATCTTGTTGCCGTGTTGCCGTGTGTAGGCGTTTTAGGCGTTGTTAGAGAAAGCCATGAGAACCCTGTTACCATTCAAGGTGATGTTTTAACTAGGAGTTGAAAGGAAAACTGTGATTCCGTGTGATCCATTGTGAGATATGCAAAAGAGTTAGAGAAAAAACCAATAAGAGTGCGGAAGTCGTGTTGGACCATAACCCACTTTCTTAAATTCAAATAACACCGATCACTTATATCTGAGTATACAAATATATGGGAGCAAGCTCGAGGGAAATCTCATTGATATTATTCTGCATTTACCTTCAGCTTCATTACTGTAAGATCTTTCTTATTTATGTTAAATACTCGTATTAATATTTGCACGCCTGCTATTTATTATGTTTTAGTTAATTGTATTCAAAAATTAGAAGTTAACTGTGAAAGAGAAAGAGAAAAAATTAAATCATATTATAATGTGCTAGATTATTTTCTGAAAATTAATAGAAATATACCTGTGTCTTTTACAGAAAATGTTGTTATAATTAATAGAGAAATTAATGAACTAAGAAATAAAATTAGAACATTAAAAGATTGTTTTGATAAAAAAAATATATAGATAAATACGAGCATAATTGGCTTTTTCATTTTTTAGGAGAGATAAACCAAAACTATTCTATATTAGGAATAGAGAATCTTGACTTGACTAAAGAATAAGAGGAAGGTTATTTGTGTCTTTTTATCAAAGAGTGTAAACCATGATGTGAAGCTAAGTGTACATGTAGCAAGGTCCAATTTTGAAATATATTTAATATTGGAGGGTATTTATAACTTATTTAGTATCCTATAATGCTATTTGATTGATTGATTGTTAAAATTTGGTAGTCAATGAAAGTGTAGTATGTAAAAAGGGATAGGTTAATATTATTTTTGCTTGAAACTTTTTAATTTTGCTTGAAACTTTTTAAAAGTCTTACGAGGTATATTCAATTGATAATTAGGATACCCAACTTTGATTTCTCTCACGTCATTGAACTTCGATTTTTTTTCAATGTTAGTTATTACGCGTGTCTCATCACTAAATTTAGTGTTAAAATTTTATGTGAACGGTAAAAATTGATGGTAATTTGACATCTATTCCTTTTTAAAGTAAACTAATGATTTGGTGATTGTAAAGTTAAAAGACATTCGCGTTTAATAGTCGATGGTGATTCGTTTGATTGAAGCACTTGGAGCTCTATCCATCCCAATTTCAAGATTTTACATCTACGAGATATTTAAACATGGGCAAACAAAGGATTTAGATCTTTAATTTGGTAGCATGATTTAGCGTGATGACTAAAACTCAGGGTCTACATTTTTTAAACTAGAGTTAATGGATACATTTCTGTCATAATTCTATAGAGACTATGATTTCATATCCTACAATTCTGTAATTTCCTTGAATCGAGCGAAGTATCACAAATCTTTCTAGTACACATCTGGTATATTGTTTTTTTCGTTTGGAGGTTGACTCATGTCCGGTGTCAGAAGGTCAAGAAAGTTGGTGACCTAATGACGGCGACAGATCTCGTTAGCTTGGCCAAACCGGTGGGATTGGACGGGGGAAATAGCCAAGCACCGTAAAGTAAATTGAAGTTCAAAAGTGATATAAAACGGATAGTTGGCATGTATAACTTAGAATTGATAAATTTTGACTTCTTTTTTCTATTTTATTACCGTTCATCCTCAACACTGATAGTGTCCAAAACAAGAAATCTGGCCTTCACAATGCAATCAAATCTGGCCATCACAGATTAAACATTTTAAAAAACATAAGTATTAAGAATGTTATATCCATCACCCATTAATAGCAAAATTGGAGAAAAATGACATAATAAAAGGAAATGCAATAAAAAAATAACAAAAGTTAACGGGTGAAAATTGAAATTCAGATTTTAATCTAAATCAAAATCAATAATAAATTTTAACCACATATTTTATAAAACCCACAACTTTTCAACAATGCATTTCATCAAAATATACTAAAAATTTGATTTTAATTCTCACAAAACAGGGAAACTCTTAGGGTAAGTCCCAACCTTTTGTAAATGTCCCAAACCTACTATTTGTCATTCACACGTCCTCTACATTTTGAAAACGTGGTACCAGTGTCCCCCAACGGACAAAAGAAAAATATTTGAACATCACGAGATGTCAGACTCACGGTGTAAGATTGTCCGAGAAGATTTTCTTTATTCATAAATAAATCAAATAACAACAATTTCATTTAAACATTCAAATTGGGTAAAAATGCTCGCTGTTCATGAAACATATCATAGATTTACTTCAACCCATCTACGACTTCACATGAGTATCATGTGAAACATATCACATGGCATTTTATTGTTCAAATTCACTTTTTCTTAGGGATGACAAATTCCTTGCCCTAATTTCAAATGCCCACATTGCCCTAAGGATGGTAATGTGTCAGGGCGGAATGTGGTAGAAGGGGATTAAAAAATTCTTCATTTACCAATTAAAAGTTCCTATAAGAGAATTAACATTTTTATTTATTTTTATTAAAAGTCATTTTACTAAACTTCACGATCGCAAAGTTAGCCCCGCCCCGCCCCGACGGGTTGGCGGGGCGGGGATTGTCGCCCTTCCTCGGGTCGCGGGGCGGGGCGGGGCGAGGGTGCCCCGTCCCGCCCCGTTTAGTTAAAAAAAATAAAAATTGAACGTTTATTTAATTTTGGACATTGTTTGTTTTCATTGTTTGGTTTGAATATTGATGTAATTATTTTAAATATTATTTGCTTTGGATTATAAAATTTTGAATTGTATTTAATTGAAAATTTTTGGTTTAAAAAAAAAAAAAACTAAATGGGACATTAAACGGAGCAAAAATCCACCCCACCCCGCCCCGCCCCCGTCCCCGTCCCCGTCCCCGTCCAAAGTCAAACATTTGAATGGTTCAACGTCCAAACTATTTTTGGTACAAAATGCTTTTATTTGCATAATGCACTCCATATTCTTGAAATGCAATTCTAACTTTCAATACTATAATACCTTTAAAACATATAATTGTTCGATAACGGAGTTCACATTCTTCAAGATAGAGTCTCGTGCTTGCTGGATAGTGTTGCCAACGAAACCTAAAAATCGATCAGTGATCTAATTTGAGTACTTCTCATGAAATTTATTCCGACCATCAAAATCAAACGGAGGAATATAAGAAACGTAAAACACCAAAAACTAGTTCGATTACAATTATAAGTTATAACCAAGCACATTAAAGAAATGGATGAAATAAAATCTGAAGTTAATACTCAGAATATCCACCATCAGCCACACCGTACTCGGCGCCACCGCCTGCGCCACCATCTGCACCGCTATCGCCTCCACCAATAATACCTTGCATGACATTCTGTCCAACCTGCTGGAAAGCCCCTTCAACCAGCCCCTCCACCGCTGCCGTCATCAAGGTGGTGCCGAGCCCATTAATCGTGTTTGGTTGCTGAATATTGTTCTGCATAGGCGTCGGCGGCGGGGGCGCCGTATATGTTGGCACAAACCCTGTATTCACAGGACCCATATGAGGATTTGTGATTCCACCCATACTTGCACTGTGCATCATATTATGGGGAGCCTGATATTGTAATCCAGTGCTTGCAGATTGAATCAGATGAGGATGATTAGGGTTCATAGGGATCCCTGCAGCCATTAGATGGTTTTGATTACTTGCGCTGGGAAATGATAGGTGATGATGTACAACAGGTTTAGGTTTAGGCATAGCTGTTGTACAATCCAAATGCACATCAAATTCACAAGAACTGCATCGGTAAAGCCACTGATTAGACCCAATCTGTCTACAGATATCACAGGAGAATCCTTTAGCCTCGTAAGGATTCTTGAAAGTTAGCTCAAGCGGGCACGAATGTGCACGATGAGTAACTTTCATCGGTTTTTTCGCACACAAAACGTGGATATCATAATCACACAAGCCACAATGGTAGCTGAACCCTTCGCCTTGGCGGTTGCAGGCATCGCAGTTGAACCTGCCACCGGCGTAGGACGAGACAGGGAGGAGAGTCAGATTGCATCCCGGATGGGACGGGTGAGTGATCAGCTTCGGTAATTGAGCACATGTTGAGTGAAGAGTGAAATTACAGGGACTGCAGGTGTACATAATTCCTGAGGCTTCGAGTTTGCATCCTGAACAAAGAATTAGATATTGAGGATTGTTTGGGATCGGTTCGAGTTCGTGAGGGTGGCTGAAGTGCTTGATCGGTGCCGGTGCGCTGCTAGTTTGATTTACCCTTCCCATTGTTTGCATCAATTTCTTCGAGTGTGTGTAATGGAAGAGGGGAGGGTGAAGAAGAGAAGGGATGTGAAAGTAGAAAATAAAGATGAGAACCGAGTTGACTTTTGTGAGTTTGGCCAAGTCAAATATTCCAACGCGTTTCCTGCTAGATAATGTCATTTTGTAGACTTTGGAAGTCTTCTATCAATCTCTACATGCGGTGGATGCATTAATGCTTGCCTTTTCTTTTTCATTCTAGATAATTAATCATCAAGATTATAAAGGGGCACCTACAAGATATTTGTATAGCATGTTTGATAAGAAATGTTGAACGATATGCTTTGTGTTGCTATCAACTTCTATCTGTATCGTATTTGGAGTGGTGTTGATTAGGTATTAAATGTTGGCACTCGTGCGTCCTAATGTCTAATTGACTTAAATGTGATTGGTATCAAAATGTGTCACGATAATTGACAAGTAAAGACCTAAATTTGTATATTGCTGTTAGATTAAGTCGTTTCATACCTAAGTCATTTTGGTTCCAACTCTATTTTGTTAACTTCTTTTTTTGTCTACAATGTTCCATTGATTAGAAGTTGAACATCTTGGATGTCCGATGCACAAATGAGTAAGATCGGGCATTGATGACACATGAATTTCGTTTGGAATTAAAGTTTAAAAGATAGTATGACTTTGATTTTCAATAAAAATAGGATATCTAAAAACGTGATTTGAGGCCCCTAAACCTCAAACCTTTACGCATTTGGAATTTGAAGGCGTATGCATGCCTACTCATTCGATGTCTCTAGTCTGGATTTAGTCAACATTCAATTTCTTTTGTTATATATATATATCATGGAGTAATAAAATCTTGCTACTTGATTAAAATGTCCCTCTTTCACCTTATGGTGCAACAATGTCTCGTGTTAGATGGTTTATTTAGAGAATAATGGTGTCTAGTATAAGTCAAGGCGACGACACTTGATAGGTACAATTAAATTATTTATGTAACATTGAATTTAAATAAATTTATCATTTAATGTCATGCACTTACCATTTAAATTGTGCTTGACACCAATGGTTCCGAATAGCATCACTCGTACCAAAAAGCATTCATTGTGCTTTTGCAGTTTGCACTATTCACGATTGTTGTGGAAGTTGACTCATGAAGATGTGCTCAAATTCTCAATGCAGAATACTAATGGTAGGGTATAAGGTGGTTGTCCTCTATTTGCTGCCAAACACATTTTTCATTTTTTTTTTTTCTCTTTTTTTTCCTTGATTATATTGCCACAAAAATAAAGTGAATTTTCGTTTCAAATAAAAATATTTATATTTCAATCCCGTTTAACCGTAATAACACAATATTAAAAAAAAAAAAAAATCGACTACATTTAACCATATTAACACAAAGTACTAAATTTATTTTTTTTTATTTTTTTTTTAAAAAAAGAAATTTTAAATATTTTCAATCATACCCTCCCCATATGATCTAATACTACATATTAAGATTATAATTATAATTATAATTTAAAATATTTTTATGAATTACAAAATTATTTGGAACATCAATATATTCTGTTTTTTTTTTTTTTTTTTTCCACAAAATCTTAGGGTCATAATAGAAATATCCAGACTTTACGGAGGTGGTTGTAATTTCCCAATGAATATCCATTAACCGACTGAGAGAACCTTCTTCAACCTTGCTCCTAAAGCAAAACGAGGACACGTCCCTTTTATTCTTAACAAACCACACGAGAAACAAGAAAATCAGATAGCCCACAACGTAACTTCCAAAAAAAGAAAGTTTCGAATTTATCCAACACCGAAGCAAAAAAAAAAAAAATGGCTCTGCAATGGGTGATTCTGACATACTTGGTAGCAGCGGAGGCAGCGGTCGCAATTCTTTTGACTCTGCCATCGCCAAAGGCTTTGAAATCTAGCATTGTATCACTTATCTCACTTATTCTCCAGCCTTTGCTCTTTATCATACCATTCGCCGCTTTTCAGCTCCTGGGTACGTATATTTTATTGTTAATTTTTTGAATGGTTTTGTGAATTTTTGTGTTTTGGGTGTTGACATTTGAAATGGGTTTTTATGATTTATGTTTTTTGTGGATTTGTGTTAGATATATACTGGAAGAATGAGCATCGATTGATGTGCACTGGGGAGATCTGCACTGCTTCTGAGAGGGATCGATATGAGAAATCGGTATTAATTTTGGTTATCATTTTTTTTTTTTTTTTTGGTATTTTACATTTTTCATTTTCTTGGGTTGGTTTGATTAGTATTTGTAAATGATAATGTTGAAAGAAATTTTAATGTAGGTGAAATTTTTTTTGTTAATTACTGAAATACTAGTTTGTCCTGTATGTAGAATAGAATAAATTTAGTGTTCAATGTTTATAAACATTGGGAGGCTTAGCTTAAAAGCCAAAAAGAAGCCCTTAAAAGCAAGAAGGTTAAACTTGCTCTAGATTCTCTGTCTTTAATGTAATTGTATCATTTGTATGGTTGAGGTATATCTTGCAAATTAATCCATTTAACGGATAGCACAGTTTGGTTTGACTGGCTTTTGAAGTTTCGACTTTCTAGTCTTCTTTTGCTTGAAGTTGTTGGTTGATGTTTATTTCAATCGTGATTGGTACTCTCCTAAACTATAGGTCCGTAGACGTTATTCCCCTACCAGTACCATTGGCTGATTTTGGGTTATATGTTGCGGGCCGTTCTCTGCTTACACATGCATTGAGATGAGGGACACCATAGTTTGTGCTTTCTAACTACACAAACTCCATTTTAAATTTTGAAAGAGAAAAAGTTCCTTCATATTTTTGGAATAGGTTAGCTCCCTGTTGCAATCCCCCTTTGCCCATGAAAAGGGTTGAAAAACCTAAAGGGCCGAGGTTTTATGCAAGCACCCGTCCCCGTTCACGTATTGATGGTGACTTGTATGGATCCAGACGTGCTCTTCTGGAATTTGAAAGTTTAGAATAGCTTGTGTTCAATGTCAGTGTCAGTTAGAGAACTTTTTCTCCATTTTTGGTCATGAATTCCCTTACCAGACTAACTTCATTCTCCATTTATCCCCTTTTTTGGATAAAAAACTGAATCCTAAACCAAATTATAACAAAATTAGATGGGAGCTTCGACTCTTTAGCTGTATTTTGTCATCCATCAAAACGTAGATCTTGATAACATGTATCTTCTCGTTGTTTAAACTACATTATCCTTTGTGTGACTTGATGGTGGTCATCTATGGGTTTACGTGCTTACCTCCGCCAAATGATTGATAAGTGAGTCCTATATTGCTGATGATGGGGGAAGAAGTTATAACTGTACATTACCATTTGATCTCAAATGCTTGATAAGTAAGTCCAATATTGTCGATGACACATTCTTGTATACGTTAATATTATTCACAAATCAGTTCGCTTATTCTGGACTACTTTTGTTTCCATGTCTGTCTTTTCAATCCAACTCTGTTGATCTTTACTTTTTTTTATTTTTATTTTTCTTATTCAAGATTTCTTTATGACTTTCAAATTCTATTGATATGTTCTAAACAGCTGTATATCATTTTTGAAAGCTCTACTCTTTCTGATTAAGACATTGATTCAGTACACAGAATTTGTACTATTGGCAATAAATATAGTAATATTATCATTCAGAAAATATTATGTATACATGGACTTGTGATTTGGAGTCACAGAGCATGTTATAATATGGAATTTACATTTGGGATACTCATGTTGTGAATGCTGCCTAACAAGACTCCCAAGAGGTACCTAGTTTCAAGTCTTCAGCACAAATCTAATAGCTGATTTCCCATGCATTGTGATGGCATCATCTATCTTTAGCTTTTTCTGGGGAATTTTTTAGCAGACAGTGGAATCACTTTATTATGTTTATTATAATACACTACCCTTTTTTTTTTCTTTCTTTTTTTTAATAGTACTCTATTGATGTTTTAAGCAGTGGCATTAGGCCATTGGTTTTCTGTGCCTTTCATCAATTTGTGTTGTTGGGTGTGTGATGTAGATCTACAAGGCTCAGAGGAACGCTGTTCTATGTATTGCTGCGTGCCTCCTTTACTGGTAAGTGACCAGCACGTCCGACTACCTTATCTTCATATACAAGTATCGAGACTCACTTTTCACTAATTTTATGTGCTGCCACCTTTAAATGTTTATGCAGGTGCATCTACCGTATTTCCAAGTTATACAGGGAGATTCAAAGGATGGAGGAAGCTGAGAAGCGTTTAAAGGACGAGTAGAATCTCTTATACGTCCCCCATCTTCTGCCAAGACCAGTGGAGCGGATTGACAAGGCTATAGCTGTTGCTTAATGGAAGAGCATAGTTTTCTCTAATGATAGATATGTTTAATTCTCGTGTATCTACATGAATGTTATTAGCATCTCGTTTTACTCTTATATGATCTAGAAGCAATGTGTGTTGAATAAGAATGAAGAAAATAGAATCCGTAACATGATTGTAGTCTTCCTCAAAATAATTTCTAAGCAAGGCATACTTGGTACCACTATTTGTTGGGAATAAAATAAAATGTAGTGAATAACAATTGTAACAAAATTTTTTTTTGTTCACTTCTCCAAGTAATTTTTTCAATTGAATTGAATGTGTGGTTACGAAGCCCTAATGACTATTATAACATTTTAATGTTAATGTAAATTAATGAGAAATTGAAACACCTCATCCTTTTTTTTTTTTTTTTTTTTAAATTTTAACATAGGAACCTGCAGCAGTTACTCGTGAGTGTGCACTGGATAAACCTCATTTCATGTGCAAATCATACAGGAGGGATAAACCGCACTAGGCAAGCTCGATGTGGTAGGCTCGACCGTGAAAGTGTTGGCAGTGGATTCGAACTCATGATTTTCGATTTTTATGTTCACATACTCTACCAATTCGGCTACCCTCGAAGGGGTAAAACACCTTCTCATCTTAGTACTATGCCCATGTTTGGTCCGGATTAAAATCTGATTTTAATCCAAGTCATAGTCAAACAATCAATATTAACCATATTTTTTTATGGGTCTCACAACGTTTTAACCACACATTTCAATAACTTTTATCACAATCTACTAAAAATCTAATTTTAATCCCCACCAAACACCCTCGTGTATTGTCCTCCTTATTCCACACTAAATTTTGAAAGATCTCTCTAAATTTCTCTCAAACTCCTTGATAAAGAGTCTTGTTCTTAGTAATTTAGATAATTTTTTGTTTTAGTTCAGTGATATAAGCCTAAAGTAATGAGGAGATGCTAATTAGTTACTTTCAACCTTGTATCATGAGAAATAGACATCATCAGCTCTCTTGCACTACAGAGGAGGGGCAATTCGTTTTAACGAAATTGTGTACAACACAAGTTTCGGCTCCTTCCAATACCGATACTATATCAATAACCATATTTATTTTATTTTATTGTTACTCTGTTTGTTGTAATGTTTCTTTTCATATTTTAGTTATATAATTCTAGTAGTATTTCTAATTTCCTTTTATATTTTTCCTAACACTATTATCCACACATTCTATAAAACTCACAACTTATAATTACTTGAATTTTAATTTAAGAACTATGTAGGTTTTTACAAAAATAACTCCAAGAAGTTGAAATAAACCTGTAAAAGAAGCAAAAAACCTCTTCCAAAAGACACTATATAGCAGTAAGAATGCCTGATAAACCTGTAAAAGAAGCATAAAATTCTTCCAAAGACAGAGCCCTTTCTGAAAAGCATTATTTCAAAACTCTTTTTTCTACGTATTTATTTTCAATCATACATTCACGAAATAAAATATTTTGCACGTAAATCTAAAAAAAATTCCTACTTTTTTGCACATCCTCTTATAAGTCACTAATCAAAACTCGACCAAATAATGGTTGTCAAACAAGGCTAAATAGCAGTGAAATTTGAAATGGATAATTTAGGAACATCTATCTAGCCTCTACAAATTCATTTCTTCCCCAAAAAAAAATTGGAAACAAACATTGCAGGAATGATGTTTGAATGGGAAATCGAACTTCTACAATTCAACGAGTACAGTGAAGTCTTTCAACTGCTGTAACAACTGACAGATTTGATGATCGCTTGAACTTTCGAGCCTGTAGATTTCATACGAATAAGAACCCTAAAACCGCTCCCACCCCTCGCCCCAGCAAGCACACAGTTGTTAAATGATGGCATCAGTAATAGGAAATGCTGCACGGGAGCTTCCGGTTGTTTTGCCTCTCAAAATTAATCACTAGATCATCCATCGAGTCCTCGCAATTTTCAGTAGCGTCAAGCTGCATAAAATAGTATCATATAACTGTAATCAGTCCAATTTTCTACGAGTTCAAATAGAAAACTTGTTAAGCACAGCTGAGATGTATACCTCCTGGCACAATTGTAAAGCAAACCGACCGCCTATAACTGCCTCCTTGTGGTTATCTTTTACTTCCAAGTTGATCACTAGAATGGGTTTGATTTCGATTGTGGAGATCTGCATCATTTTGTTTCTATGACGACTGTACTTTTGCAAATATATAACTACATAAAAAGTAGCAAAACAGTTTCTCTCAAGTTGCAGAAGACAACTCAATGCACTAATTTATCTGTTGCTTAAATCTGATAAAGAAGATAGCCTTAAACATAAATTATAGAAGACTCCGACTGTTGTCCTAGAGTTTCATTTAACTAACATGACAAATGAGACACTTTTACTGGTATGTTTTCGTTACAATGAGAAGGAAAAAACTCCGATAACAGAGTTATTTTAATCAACATAAATCTTCAAGAGGTGATTAATAGATTATGAAAGACACCAAGATTTCACACTAATATTGACACGACCAGTCTCAAGTCACCCTAATGGACCTGACATGTGGACCTGACACATGTCGTGCGCTGATGGTAGATACCAACTAAGTGTCGGATCCACCACCAAGGCAACTTTGACATGTTCTAACTGTGACTCACTTTTATGAAAAATTTAACTAAATTTCCCCTGTAATATGGACTAAAACCACCTGCAACAATAATCAATATCATCAAGCCAGTACATATAATTTAAAACAGGGAACACCAGCTCCTCAAAAACTTCAAAATACAATACTGGAAACTTTTACAAATATTTTACAAACATAAATCTCAAATGTACTTGAAATACTCAATATGCAGTGAGCCCATGATATGGATACATGAATTACAATTTAACTTTTCTGACAACACATACATGTACCCGAAAAAAAATATGAACTATGTAAATTGACAAAATGAATCATATGATTAAAGACAAACTGTAGCTCAACTCAGTGGATCACTAGGCTCCAATGCTCAACTCAGCTACTATCTGATAAGAAAATAGGTGACAAAATATGAGCTTGTAACTAAATGAGTAGATAGTTTATAAATAAGAATATTTTTCTTCCATTTATGCATATTTTCTAAAAAATCTTACTCTTGAAATTTTAAGAAAAATTCCATAATCTAATAATACTCTCAAAAATTGAAACATGATTGCATCATAAAATCCGTTGTTCTTCATTCTAAATAAGTAACTATAAAGCATAACAAATATAATAAATCTAATATATACGAAAATCCCTGAAATCTTCTGTTGTTTAATGCTATAAAATGAAAGCTTTGTATGAAAACTGAATAATCTGAATTCTATAATCCAAAATCCAATAAGCTGTAGAAATACTGAAATATCACATCAAAAAGGTATCCAGAATAACCTTACTCATGTATCGATTAGTACCGATATACATGGCAAAGCTATTCAATTATGAAATTCTGTAATTCTAGTCATACGCGCGCAGAGCTATAATCTGGTCATACAATTTGGAAACACATCCACAATAGTGCAAAGCGGGTAAAATCACCATAATTGATCATATACCGTGGAAACACATTCACACCAATGCAGATCGGGTAAAATAACCATATGAAGTCATACACCGTGGAAACACATTCACACAAGTGCAGACGAGAGTAAAATCACCTGGATACTTTCTGGTGGTTTTTAAAATGAATTTAAATATTACTGAAATATGCAATATGAATATAACATGTTAGAGAAATGATTTCAATGAACTGAATTTAACATTAAAAGAACTGACTATAAAATTCGTTTGATTCTGAAAATCATGTTGTCAAACTAAGTATATGAAATAATTAATTTTCTAATATGATATAAATTTAATAAATATTTATTTATGAAAAATAAGCTTCTCCACTCACACAAAACAAGTTACAGTCTAAGAAGATCGGTAAACTTTTTCAATCCCTTCATCACCACCTGAAATACCATACAAGATAGCTAATTACACTTTCGAGTCCATTTACTAATAACTAATTCATCAACATAACCTTCATTCCAAGTATAAATGTACAACTAGTAACTATAATTCAACCAATTAAATTTTCATCTTGTTCCATAAATTCATAATTCCAAGTAAGTATTTCATTATCACAATCATATTCAACAAATATCCTTCATTCAAGAATCCAAATAAATATTCTAGGGTTTGCCCAAAAATAAAATTTCTTACCTTGATTCAATTGGAAGCTAACCAATCAAGAAGCTTGAACTAGAAATCATAATCTTTCCCTAAATTGAAATTTTCGAACCAAATTAAAACCATAGAAATTTAACATAATATTTCTCTACCTCGTAAAGAAAATAACGAGAATGAAAAATGAAATTCAAACTTAAAATACCCCATTTTCTTCTCCTTCTCCTCTTTTTCCTTTCTTCTCTTCTTCTTCCTTCTCTTTTCCCTTACTTTCTTTTCTTTCTCGATTTCTGTCCGTTCTCTGCTTCCCAATCCGTGAGTGCATGTGTAAAAAAATAAAGGAAAAATGGGTTTAAAAATATCAGGTGAGTGGATTTTTGCAAGGAAGTTCTTCAACTTCCAATGTTAAATAAGTCCTCAACTTCAATTCTAATCCATTTTAACCCTCATATTTTCAATTATAAAATAAGTCTCAATCAAATTATTTATTCCAATTAAGTCCTATTTGACATTGACTTTGACAATTCCACCTTGACTTTTGACTAATTAATATGGGTTGCAACAATCTTACCTCCTTAAAAGAATTTCGTCATCGAAATTCAATAAACATCTGGCTAATCAATAAATAGATGAGGACATTGAGCACGCATCTGGTCCTCATTTTCCCATGTAGCCTATTCTACCGCCTGATGCCTCTAAAGTACCTTGACAAGTGAAATTGTTTGGTTTCGCTGGATTTGCACCTTTCTATCTAGAATTCTCATTGGCTCTTATATATAAGTCAAATTCTCCTTCAACTGATTTGGCTAAGACTCTAGTACATGAGAAGCATCCACGATATTAGCGAAGCATAGAAACATGAAAAACATCGTAAATCTTGAATAATTCATCTGACAAATCTAATCGATATGCAACTTGGCCAATTCGCTAAGTAATCTGATAAGGTTCAATATATCGTGTACTCAACTTTCCTCGTTTGCCAAATATCAACACCATTTTCCAAAGTGATAATTTCAAAAATACTTTAACTCCAACTACAAATTCAAGATCTTTTCTGCGCCTATGTGCGTAACTTTTCTACCTATCTTGTGCTGCTTTCAACTTTCCTCTAATCAATTTCACATTTTCTAAAGCCATTTGAACCAATTCAGGGTCTACTAACTTCCTTTCACCAGCTTCATCCCAACACACTGGCGTTCTGCACTTTTTACCATATAAAGCTTTAAAATGAGTCATTTCTATACTGGAGTGGTAACTATTATTGTAAGCAAACTCCATCAAATACAAATGAGTATCCTAGCTACCTTTGTACTCTAAAACACAAGCCCTCAACATATCTTCTAGAGTCTATATAGTCCTCTCTGATTGGCCATCTGTCTGAGGGTGAAAAGATGTGCTGAAATGTAATTTAGTACCCAAGGCTTCCTGCAACTAGGCCAAAATTTAGATGTAAATCGAGAATCCCTATCAGATATAATAGATAATGAAGTACCATATAAGCTCACTATCTCATCCACATACAACTTTGCCAACTTATTTAAAGAATAAGTGGCTTTGATCGATAGGAACCTAGCAATTTTGGTCAAACGATCTACAATAACCCAAACACCATCATGACCATTCTGAGTACGAGGAAGACCAAATAAAAAGTGCATAGTAATGTGCTCCCATTTCCATTCTGAAATAGGCAATGACTGTGAAAGTCCTGCTGTTTTTTACGAACTGGCTTTACTTGCTAACAGATAAGACATTTGGATACAAAATCGGCTCTCTCTTGTCATACCTAGCCACCAGTAATGATTTGTCAATGTGATACATTTTAATACTACCCGGATGCATAGCATAAGCAGAACTATGTGCCTCTTCTAAAATCTCCTTTTTCAATTCTAGGATAACTGGAACACATAATCTATTACCCATAGCCAATGCACCATCATCTCTTATCACATAGTCTGTTCTTAACCCTGCACTCCCTTCTGGTTTCAATATTCTTAATGTCAAGTCTTGAGATTGAGTTTATATAACCTTATCAATCAAAGTAGGCCTTACCTGAAAATGAGCTAAGGGTCCGTTTGATAGCCCTAGTTTTCCATGGAAAAGGAAAACATTTTCCTTTTCCACCCTTAAAAAGCTGTTTGATAGGTAAATTTTTCCATGGAAAACGTTTTCCACCTTTTTTAGGTACAACCATTTGATACACATTTTTTTGATTTTGTTTTCCCACCTATTAGGTGGGAAAGTAATTTCCACCGTTTTTTTTTTAGTAATGGCAGCAAATTCTATCAACCATTGTAAAAAAAATTCACTTTTATTGACAATTTCCATACAAAATAAAGCCAAACGAATGATATTCGGTATGGTTATTTTTTTTCAAATTTTTTTATTTTTGACAATTGGAACAAATTCTAGACTCAATAATAGAAAATATTATCACTTTAATGGACAATTTCCATAAAAAAAGGAAGCCAAACGGACTCCAAACTTTCAGCATTTTCCATGAAAAATTATACGAATCGAACACACTTAATTGCAATCCCCTGTAAAATCTTTTCCCTGTAAAATATTTTCTTTCCACCCATTTTCCACCTTTGCAATCAAACGGACCCTAATACAACCCTTGAAGTAGTAGCTAACAATTCAGCATGCAACCTTTTGAACTCACAAATCAAAGAAGCCTGCACTGGATGAAAAGTATGAACTAGTTTTTTTACTGAGGGCATCTGCAACTACATTAGCTTTCCCCGAATGGTAGTCAATCTTGCAATCATAATTATTTATCAACTCCAACCATCTTCTTTATCTCAAATTCAATTCCTTCTGATCAAAGATATACTTCAAACTTTTACAATTGGTAAATATTTGACATTTCTCACCATAAAAATGTCTCCAAATCTTCAGTCCTAACACCACTGCAGCTAACTCCAAATCATGTGTTGGGTAGTTTAACTCATGCTTCTTCAATTGTCTTGAAGCATAAACTATAACCTTTCCATTCTGCATTAAAACATAGCCCAGTCCTTGGCGTGAAGCATCACTATAAATCATAAACTCTTCGCCAGGAGATGAAAGAGTAAGTATAGGAACAGAAACAAATCTCTTCTTCAACTCTTGAAAACTCTTTTCACAGTCCTCAGTCCACATAAATTTGGAGTTCTTACGAGTCAAACTAGTAAGAGGAAGAGCAATTTTAGAAAAATCATTTACAAACCGACGATAATAACTTGTTAGCCCAAGTAAACTCCGTACTTCTGTAACATTAGTAAGACGTTCCTATTTCATCACAGCCTCTGTTTTTAAGGGATCTACATAAATGTCTTCTGCTGAGATAATATGACCCAGAAACACAACTTTATCCGGCCAAAATTCACATTTGTAGAACTTAGCATACCTTATCTCGCAGAATCTGTAAAATAATTCTCAAGTGCTCGGCATGCTCATCACGACTGAAAGAATAAACCAATACATCATCAATAAAAAAAATCACAAATTTGTCTAAATATGGATGAAGCACCCTATTCATCATATCCATAAATGCTGTTGAGGCATTAGTCAACCCAAATGGCATCACCAGAAACTCAGTGGTCATATTGCGACCTAAAAGAAGTTTTCTGTACATCAACATCCCTAATTCTCAGTTGATGGTATCCTGAACACAAATCAACCTTAGAAACTACTGTGGCACCTCGAAGTTTGTCAAACAAATCATTTATACAAGGCAAAAGGTACTTATTGCGAATAGTTACTTTATTCAACAGTCTATAGTCAATACACAATCTCATCGTGCTATCCTTTTTTTCACAAATAATACTAGCGCTCCCCAAGGAGATGTACTGGGTCTAATGAAATATTTATCAACTAAATCTTGTAACTGAACTTTCAATTCGTTTAACTTGGCTGAAGCCATTCTATAAGGTGTTTGTGAAATAGGGGTAGTCCCTGGGACCAAATCAATGGTAAACTCAATTTCCATGTTTGGAGGTAGTCCTGGAAGATTTTCAAGAAAAACATTAAAGAAATCTCTTACCACTGGTATATCTTCAAGCTTCAATTTAGTAATGTGGGTGTCAATCACATGGGCCAAATAAGCTTGGCAACCTTTTCTAAGTAATCTCCCAGCATCAAATGCGTATATGATACATGAAGGTAATATTCTCCGTTCACCACTAAGAACAATTTTAGGCTCTCCTGGCATTCTGAACACCACCTCTTTGCGAAAACAATCAACTGTAGCATGATTGACAACTAAGAAATCCACGCCCAGTATAAAATCAAAATCATGAATATCAAATGGAATTAAATTAGCTTTCAACTCCCGATCATTCAATCTAATCACGCAATCTTTGTACACACTATTAGCTAAAAATGAATCTCCTACAGGAGTCGCTACCACTAAATTATTGTCTAACGGTTTTGATATATAGTTCGCATAAGTAGTAAATGCATATGATATAAATGAATGCGTAGCACCAAAATCAATTAAAGAACGAGCTTTTATACCAAAAATAAATAACGTACCCATGACCATATCTGGCGACTCATCGGCATCGTGCTGAGTTATGGTAAAAACTCTTCCCTGAGTCCTGGGACGTCCTGCCTGACCTTTCTGTCTATCACCACTGTTGCCCGTAACATCAGACTGAATAGCACTAGTAGTACCCGCTTTACCTGCCAACATGTCATGTTTCTGATTCTGTCTAGAAATACCAACACTAGGATGTATTCCTTATGATGTACTACCCTACTGAAAGCGAACTGGACACTCCCTCCTCATATGCCCAGCCTGACCACAGTGATAACAAACACCAACGCCCTTAAGGCACTCACCAGGATGAAATTTCCCACACGACTGACACTGGGGAAATCCTGCAACACTAGAGCTTTCACCCTGTCCCGAGGTGAATGATCTCTGGACCGACCTCTGGGTATGAGTACGACTACTCACTGGTTGCTGCACTGTTCTCTGGCTAAATCTCGATCTCTGACTTCCACTAGATTTAGACTTAAAGCTACCAGAGGTGGAAACACCTAATCCACTTCTTCTGCGATCCCTCGGCGGTCTATTCACAGAGACTCCTGCCCATGTCTGATTACTACCACCAACTTCAGGCCTCATTTGTTGTTGGCAGCTTTGTCCTGAAATACTTTTTTCAACTCTCAGCGCCGCTTCCACTAGTTTCCCAAAATTTTCATACCTCGATCTTACCACTGACCTAATTTCTTCTCTCAAACCATACTCAAATCTCCTACACTTATCAGCTTCATCAGCTACAAGGGCAGCGGCATACTTTAACAATTCTATAAACTTTTTTTGATACTCCGCCACTGAGGAAGTTTGTACTAACCTCAAGAATTCATTCTGTTTATCATTTTTATAGGAACGAAGGTAGTAATACTCATTAAAATCATCTTTAAAATCACTCCAAGTTATCACAGAAGGATCGACATATTTACTCTGTACAAAATTCCACCAATCGTACGCACCTCCTTCTAAAAAAAAAGGTAGCAATATGTAATTTTCGATCATCTGGACAATCCATAACATCGAATATTCTTTCAATCTTTACTAGCCAAGATTCGGCTTCTGCTGGATCAGTCGTACCGATGAACACCTTAGCTCCTAATTTAGTTGCTCGCTCAATACTATGATCTTTATCGGAGCTGCATAGAGCAGAAGCAACGGCTATGGCAATTCTATTAGCTAAAAGATCAGCCTGCGCTACATCCTCATGTCGTGGTTGCTCATGAGTCTCATAGAGTGATTCCTCACCCCTACTCCCATCTCTAATGTCCTCTCCATCAGGTGCAGCTTGTGGTTGAGACGGTACATCCTGTAGCTTGCGGGTCCTACCACCACGAGCCATGAACTGCAACTACAAAATATACATGACACGTTGGGAAAGAAATCAGAATAAATGTAATGCAAGCTGACTCTATGAACCTGGCTCTGATACCAACTGACACAACCCGTCCCAATTCACCTTAATGGACATGACACGTGTCGTGCGCCGATGATAGATACCAGCTAAGTGCCGGACCCACCACGAAAGCAATTTTAACTTGATCTAACTGTAACTCACTTTTATGAAAATTCTGACAAAATTTTCCCTATAATATAGACCAAACTCACCTGAAATAATAATCAATATCATCAAGTCATTTGACATATAATTTAAAACAGGGTACACCAGCCCCTAAAAAACTCAAAACTATTCAAAATACAATAGTGGAAAGTCGACTTTTACAAATATTTTACAAACACAAATCTCAAATATACTCGAAATACCCAATATGCAGTGAGCCCATGATAATGATACATGAATTACAATTTAGCTTTTTTGACAACACATACATGTACCCCAAAAGAAATATGAACTATGTAAATTGACAAAATGAGTCGTACGATTAAAGACAAAGTGTAGCTCCACTCGATGGATCACTAAACTCCAATGCTGCTCAACTCAGCTACTATCTGATAAGAAAAGAGGTGACAAAATATGAGCTTGTAACTTAGTGAGTTGATAGTTTATAAATAAGAAATTTTTTTCTTCCATTTAGGCATATTTTCTGAAAATTCTTACTCTTTTGAAACTTTGAGAAATTTTGAAATCTGATAATACTCTCAAAAATTGAAACATGATTGTATCATAAAATCCTTCGTTCTTCATTCTAATTAAGTAACTATAAAGCATAACAAATATAATTAATCCAATATATACGAAAATCTATGAAATCTTCTATTGTGTAATGCTATAAGCTAAAAGCTTTGTACTAAAAACTGAATAATCTGAATTTTATAATCGAAAATCCAATAAGCTATAGAAATACTGAAATATCACACCAAAAAGGTACCCTGAATAACCTTACTCATGTATCGATTAATACCGATATACATGGCAAAGCTATTCAATTTTGAAATTCTATAATTCTAGTCATACGCTCGCAAAGTTATAACCTGGTCATACACTATGGAAACACATCCACAATAGTACGGAGTGGGTAAAATCACCATAATTGATCATACACTGTGGAAACACATTTACACCATTGCAGATCGAGTAAAATAATCATATGAAATCATACACTGTGGAAACACATTCACACCAGTACAGACTGGGGTAAAATCACCTGGATACTTTCTGGTGGTTTTTAAAATGAATTTAAATATACTGAAATATGTAATATGAATATAACATGCTAGAGAAATAATGTCAATGAACTGAATTTAACTTTAAAAGAACTCACTATAAAATCCATTTGATTCTGAAAATCATGTTGTCAAACCAAGTATATGAAATAATTAACTTTCTAATATGATATAAATTTAATAAATATTTATTTCTGAAAAATAAACTTCTCCACTCACACAAAACAAGCTACATTCTAAGAAGATCGGTAAACTTTTTCAATCATCACCACCTGAAATACCATACAAGATAGCTAATTACACTTTCCAGTCCATTTACAAATAACTAATTCATCAACATAACCTTCATCCCAAGTATAAATGTACAACCGGTAACTATAATTCAACCAATTAAATTTTCATCTTGTTCCATTAATTCATAATTCCAAGTAAGTATTTCATCATCACAATCATATTCACCAAATATCCTTCATTCAAGAATCCAAATAAAAATTCTAGTATTTGCCTAAAAATAAAATTCCTTACCTTGATTCAATCGAACTAGAAATCATAATCTTTCCCTAAAATCGAAATTTTCGAACCAAATTAAAACCCTAGAAATTTAACATAATATTTCTCTACCTCGTAGAGAAAATAACGGGAATGAAAAATGAAATTCAAACTTAAAATACCCCATTTTCTTTTTCTTCTCCTCCTCTTTTTCCTTTCTTCTCTTCTTCTTCCTTCTCTTTTCCCTTACTTTCTTTCCTTTCTCGGTTTCTGTCCGGTCTGTGCTTCCCACTTCGTGCGTGTGTGTAGAAAAATAAAAAAAAAGAGAAAAGAAAAATGGGTTTAAAAATATGAAGTGAGTGGAGTTTTTGCAAGGGAGTTCCTTAACTTCCAATGTTAAATAAGTTTGTCCTCAACTTCAATTCTAATCCATCTTGACCCTCATATTTTCAATTATAAAATAAGTCCCAATCAAATGATTTATTCCAATTAAGTCCTATTTGACCTTGACTTTGACAATTCTACCTTGACTTTTGACTAATTAATATGGGTTGTAACAAGTATGTTCCCTAAGAATTGATGATAAGTAGAAGAAGATGTTAATAAATATACGAACCTTCAACAATCATATCAAAAACTTTTTTCTACAAATATCAAAAATACCATCAACTGCATTCTCTTAAGCATTGTTAATATCACATTTCACTTTTACCTGAGAAGTTTCAACGTTGTTAGGCTCAAACACTCAACCCGTCACATTCAACATATTCATAGATACACGTATTCAAAGTTATACATGAAAAGACTTCCTTAGTTCCCCTATTGTAGATATGCTAAAATTCTGTACTTAAGGCTAGAAAAAAGAACTATTTGCACTTAGTTTAAAAAAGTTCTAGACGGTTCTCCTATCCTCGTGGACTACTTTCGTTTTCTTTTAACTTGTATTACACTTTCACACAGTCGAACATAACTTGTATTACACTTTCATCAAGTGTTTAAACTCGTTCAACACATGTAGCACTTGATAATTTTTTGAGAATGCTAATTTAAGATTTTGTGCCAGAGCAAGGTAAAATTAGGGTGTGTTTGAGCCACATTATTTTGGAAGAATGTATTTTGAAATAGTAAATTGATGGAGAATGTGTTATTGAAAAAAAATGAAAAGTTATTGATATGGTGAAAAATATTATTTTATTAAAAATGTATGTTTGAAAATAATTATAAGAATGAAAATGAAAATTTTAACGTGGCTCAAACAGGGGCTTAAACTTTAATCCATTACCAAAACCTATAAGGATAATAGAAGGTTCATAGTTGTTAAAGGTAAAATCCCCATATGAAAATTAATAATCATAATATAAGGACTTAAACAAGGTCCAACTTTTAAGAAAAATCACGAGTAAATAGGGTATTATAGCCCAAAGTTTGATTTCTCTAGGAAGTTATTCAATTTAATAGAATAAGTAATATATTACCTGCGAAGCGAACTCATAATTGGAAGTGTGAATAATATATAGATGGAGAGAGATATCGCGATTAAATTTTAATATTTAGAT
Source organism: Fraxinus excelsior (assembly GCA_019097785.1). NCBI lineage: Eukaryota > Viridiplantae > Streptophyta > Magnoliopsida > Lamiales > Oleaceae > Fraxinus > Fraxinus excelsior. Next base: position 39,079,020 of record CM032623.1, read on the forward strand.
CAAAATTATAGAGAGTTTTGACATAAGCATTGTAGAAAGTTGTGTTTACTTTGAGCTTTGTTATTTTCAGTGATAAAAAATTTTACGCATCATAATAGACTAGTGTTACGCTTGATAACTAATGTAAATGTATCTATGAAATTTAAGAAAAATAGAGTTTGATCAACTTATAAATAATTATAAGCTGTGCCAAACAAGCATATAATAAATAAATAATTAGTATTAATATACGTAAAAATGTAAAAATTATATATCATAATGACTACTTATAGCACGCTCGTGTTTATAAGTCAACTTTTTATTACTTTTTAACAGCACGTACAAATATAACCTTTAAGCACGATCAGACGCGTTCTTAACCTTTGTCATGAATGCTTGCGGACCGCACGTACATGTGATTCTTGTTTCCTTGAGAAGTTTTGAATGTGCTTGCTCATTTAGGAAGAAGTATGAAGATATTAAAACATCGATCTATAAATGATGTTACTCTCGACGAATAATCATTCCAAAGAGTAAACACTAATTGAGAAAGTCACGGTTTATTAAAACTCCAAAAATTTCGTAAAGAACTTACTTGCATACCACGGGTGTTAAGTTCTTTTCATTCTAATCTCCATCCTCCAAGAACGTTGCGGGAGCTTCATACGACTGTCGAATTCGCCGAATTAGAGACCTAACATTTTCTTATCGTTTTATTTTCTAAAAATAGGTATTTTATATAAACCCAATGATTACAATCTCAACTAGTCTATTTTCGGTAATAGGTATCAGTGGCGGAATGTGGCTAATATTTTTTTATTTAAATATTATTATTTTTTGAGTTTGAAATTTTTTTTATAATTAAAATTTTTCCTTACTAGTTTGCTCTCACATTTAGTGGATGTTTGACACCCATTCTTTTGAAGAATGAGTTTTTGAATGGTGATTGATGTAAAGAATGTGTGGTTAAAAATTAAGAAGAATTTTTGGATTTATGTGTAATATTATTTTATTTGGAGAATGTGTGGTTAGAAATGAGTACTGTAGAAAAATGAGAATGAGAATGAGATAAAAAATGGGTGTCAAACGGGGGCTTAGTCTACATTTGAATCATGTTTATAAGCAATTTATAAATACAAAATATTTTTTATTCACACATTTCGAAAAATTCATAAATATTATTTACTTATTCACAATATTTATTTATAATTTAAATATTTTAAAATTTTAAATATTCTCATAAAACTTAAAATTTTAAAATAGTGTGTATTAATATAGCATTAAAGTAGACATAGATTGTGAATTCAAATCTCACCCATCCATTTATGAGATTTTGTTAGTATCAATGACTTGCACGTGAGCGGATTCAAATTCACGATAAAATAAATATCCTAAACAACAAAAAAAGAAATGGCCAAGATTATCTTGATTAGTACTAAAATTATTGTCATATTCTTGCTCTTTTTCGGAGAATTTTTCATTTTTCTTATTAAATGGAAAGTGGTATTCATAACACCAGTAAGGGTCCGTTTGATTGGTAAAGATGGAAAGACTTTCTAATTCCGTGTAAATTGAAAAATAAAAATTCAGATATTTTATACGAATGCATTTTTCATGAAATTGGCAAAAAAACAAGTTTAAAATGGTTGTATCTTGTAATTCGAACTTCATTTCCACTTTCGTATCAAACAGTCAAAATAGAAATTGAATTTCTCGAATGTGACATTTTTCATGAAATTTAAACCAATCAAACGGACCCTAATATTATTTTGTGTAGTTTTTAGTATTATCTATTTCATTTTTATTATACAATTTTGGCTCAAAAGTATAATTAATAAGATTTTAATTCATTTTTTTCTTTAATATTATTAAGCTTATGTACTAAACATACCATCAAGAACCCAGTTCATATTTTAGTTCTTTTATTTATGAAGTAATTAAATTTAATTTTTATCTTGAATCGGATTTTTTTTCTTTTTAAAAAAAAAAAAATTATATCTATTCTGATCTGTTGCGCACATTGTATGGTTATGGCCCATGGTAGGTAAAGCCGAAAAAAGTGGGCCGACTTCAGATGATGTGAGTTCCATCAGACCCGAATATTCTCTGGGTTCCCCGCGAAGATCCGATAGATCCAATAGCATATTCGAATAATCCATAACCAATAATTCTCTTCCTAATAATTCTTTGCCATTAAGAGGCAGATTTTATGAGTAACCAAGTGATAGAGAAATCAGACCTAAGTGTTGATAATAATTCAGAATAAAATTTCAAAATCGATAAATAATATAAAATAATTCAAAAGATAAAGACTTACGCTGCTCCTCTTAAGCGAAGAAGAATAACTCGATCCATTTATACCTCAAACAAGCATTCAAATTTCAAAATTAACGTGATTAAATGAGTCACGTCATCTTACACGGATATGATACTAATAAAACACTCGTTCTTTCAAGATGAATCGAAGTAATTTTGTAACCTAATTCTGTGTAGTATTAAAACTTTTTGAATCTTGCTACACAAATAGAGTCGATGACAGGATTTAAAAATAGGGGACGCGTGACAAAAATTCATCGAACAATTTGAATAAAAAAATAAATTGTGAGACATGCAACGACTCTCTTCCAATCCTTTTTTGTGTAACTGCACTTCTCTCGCTTGACCACCACTTCCATCCCTGTATATATATATATATATATATGCGTGCGCTATGTAACTACACTTTCATAAAAAAACAAGTTCTAAGAAGCAATTAAAAAAGAACTTAATTTCTATTTATCCATTAATTTGATTCCTCATCTTTGATTTTTTTTTTTCACAGAGCCATGGCTAGTTTATACGACAAAACCATGGTTCTGTGCCTTTGGTTGGCAATCAATTTTCTGGCAACAGTTTCTTCAGAGCTCCCTCGATTTGAACACCCAATTAGAGGCGATCAGAGGCTCAAATTCTTGGTTGTTGGAGATTGGGGAAGAAACGGAGCCTTTAATCAATCAGAAGTTGCTTTTCAGGTACATGAAATCTCCTCATTTTTTTGATAAGGCTGAAGTTTCGAGATGGATCAGTGGAGTCGACATTGATACGTTTCTTTTTTGCAGATGGGAAGAATTGGAGAGGAATTAGATATAGATTTTGTGGTGTCGACTGGTGATAATTTTTATGATAATGGATTGAAGGGGGAGCATGATCCAGAATTTTTAGATTCATTTACTAATGTTTATACAGCAAAGAGCCTGCAAAAGCAGTGGTACAGTGGTGAGTATTATGATTTTGGTTCCATTTTAAAATGTCAATTTTTGTTTATAATTTATATTTAATCGAGGGGGATGTGTCTTTTAATATGTGCAGTAAGATTGTGGCTCGTTTGAGGATATCAATTTTGAAATGTGTGCGCGCGCTCGTTTGAATTTTAAATCCGAGTCTAATCAATTTTACTTACTTTTCTATGCAGTTTTAGGGAACCATGATTATAGAGGTGATGTATTGGCACAGTTGAGCCCAGCCCTTAGGAAAGTAGACAATAGATGGCTTTGCTTAAGGTCCTTTGTACTCGATGCAGGTAATTTTTTGGGTCGATCAGTACGTGTTAGAATTAATGACGTAATATCTAGGCCATGTTTGTTTCGGATTAAAATTAGATTTTAATCTAAGTCAAAGTCAAACAATCAATATTAACCACATCTTTCATGGGTCACACCGCTTTTCAACCACGCATTTTAAAAACTTCTATCACGATCTACTAAAAATCTAATTTTAATCCCTGCCAAACGCCCACCTAATTTTGTGTACTAAACGTGCCCCGAAAGTTGTTTTGTTTTTTTGTAACTTTTTTCTTTTTTTTTTTTTTTAATCAGAAATTGCTGAATTGTTCTTTGTGGATACGAGTCCCTTTGTGAAGGATTATTTTACAATTCCAAATGAACACACTTATGACTGGCGTGGTGTGACACCAGTGAAGACCTATACCGAAAATGTATTAAAAGTAAGTGAATTTTTTTTTTTTTTTGATTATTAATAATGTGACGAAGGATATTAATGTATCGGTGTAGACGATACATAAGCACAATATTGTAGCTTTTGGATACGGCCGAATGTCATGAAATGGCACAAAAGATTGGTCGATAGAAAAAGTAAAACAGGGTTTTGTAAATTATTAAAAAAAAAAAAAAAAAAAAAGGCCTTTTTTGAATTGTTTGGTTATCTTTGGCCTAATAGGAACTCGAATCAGCATTGAGGGAATCGACTGCAAAATGGAAAATTGTAGTTGGCCATCATGCCATTAGAAGTGTTGGTCATCATGGGGACACTGAAGAGCTTGTAGAACGGCTGCTTCCAATTCTCCGGGTAGGTATTGTTCGCGGAAACAAAACGAGATGAGTAATGTCGTGCAGTATTATTCGTACTTTAACATTAGTTTAAGTGACGTTTATAGGATACAGAGCCTACTGTCGCTTATATCAATGCTAAATACTAGTGTTACGTCGCGTTATTTTCTTGAAATACCTCCCCAATTGGTAATTTAAACTTTTCAAGAAATTGAATTGTGTTTTCATGATGAAATTTCAGGCCAACAATGTTGATCTCTACGTGAATGGACACGACCATTGTCTTGAACAAATCAGCGATAACCAAAGGTATTTATTTTAAACTTTGTTGTGATTGGATCGTTGAATCTATCTGATTATTTCATCACGTCCTTGTTTGTCTACTATTATTTCAAAAAAAAAAAAAAAAAAAAATCAAACTCATTTTCAACCGTACTTCTCGTAATAAAATATCTTATCCATAAAGTTAAAAAAATTTCCTACTTTTTAATCTCAATTTTCCTAAAAGTCACAATTCCGAAATTCATTTTCCTAGTTTAATGGTAGATAAGAGGGGTTAAATGAAAAAACTGACATGATAAAACAGTTGGTAGTCTAGTTCGCAAATAATGATACTTTAACGTCAATTTTTTAATTAGTCAAACTAACGAACATAGAAAGGGATAAGATTTGAGTTAATTTTATTTGCGGTCAATGTACTTTGACCCAATTCTTAGTTGTATCACCATACTTCAATTTGTATCAATTAGGTCTGTATATATAAATTTTGTCTCAATTTAGGTCAATCTATTCAATTTCGTCATAGTGCTTAAGACACTGACGTATCTATTACATACCAACGACCATTCTATGCGATTGTCAAAAAATGATATGATTGAAAAAAATCATATTATACATTAAAAAACTACGGACTAAAGAAAATCAAAATAGTAGGTTTTTCGATTAAAAATGAAAATGCAACCGATATATGTATATTTTTGTTGCAGCCCAATCCAATATTTGACAAGTGGAGCAGGCTCAAAGGCATGGAGGGGAGATCTTAAAGGGCTAAGTAGAAAAGGCCTCGAGTTTTTCTACGATGGACAAGGTTTTATGTCTGTTCAAATGACTCCAAGTGATGTTGAGATTGTGTTTTATGATGTTTTTGGCGAAGTTTTGCACAAAGGGACTATTTCCAAGCAACTTCTTAACCTTCATCCGATTATGTAAAATGTAGAACCAGTCGAGGATACTGGAACGGAACCTTGGATAGGTGTAAATTGAAGTATGTAGGTGCTTAAGGTTCACCTGCTAACCCATGAAAAAAAAGTGTTGGATAGAATTTTGGGTTAAGGAAATTAAAAAGCCGAAGTGGTATAGATTCGATTAAAATCTATACTATTCGGGAAGGAAGTTTAAAAAATTCGATGTACATATTTCGGGAATTTTAGTTTCTTCTGTTTATCTTGAATTTGATCCATTTTCAATTCCTTTTTTTTTTTTTTTTTGGTTACAAATTGGAGAATCCATCTAATCTTGGTACCGGAGTGAATTGCCCAAATAGTCATTGAACTTTATGTCATGCTTCTAAGAGGTAACTGAACTTTCAAAATCATCCAAATTATCATTGAACGTTGAAAAAAATTTCACGAGGTCACTGAACTTTAAAAATCACATCATTCATCATTGAACTTTGAAAAAGATTTTCCAGAGGTCACTAAATCAGTGATCTTCTAGGAAACATTTTGCAAAGTTTAGTGATCCCGTATAAACCTTCTGCAAAGTTTAGTAATGAATGAGGTGATTTTTAAAGTTCAATGACCTCGTGGAAACTTTTTACAAAATTCAGTGATGACTTGGGTGATTTTTAAAATTCAGTAATCCCTTTGAATCACGACATAAAGTTTAGTGACTATTTGGACAATTCACTCCCAATGAATGCTATATTTTTATGACACGCTCACTTTTGAATGGCAAAAATAGTATGTTAACTTTGTATACGCCCAAAAGTCATTATTTTCAAAATTCATTTTTTTAACCACACATTATTCCATAAAATAATTTTACACATAAATTTAAAACATTTTTTAACCACATTCTCCAACTTTTTACTATTTTAAATTGCACTTTCTTGATAATATGGAGTCCAAACAGGGACATAATATTTATTTTTTTAGAAGTGATTTTGAGAAGAAAAAAAAAAGTAAGGAAAAGTTACGAGTTTACATATACAATTATTTTATTGAAAGCATGTATAGTTAAAAATGAGTCTAAGGAATGAATTGAAATTACGCATTTGTTTGAGCTCTATTAAAATTAAATTTTCGGGAAAATGTATTTTAAAATAGTGATTTATTTGGCGAATGTATAGTTAAAAAAATAAAGAAAAATTTTAGTTTTACATGTAACATTAATTTATGGGAGGATGTGGTTGAAGATAAGTTTTAAGAAATGTATATATATATTTTATTTATTTATTATTATTATTATTATTTTATTTTATTTTAAGATTGAAGCCCAAGGAGGGGCTATGCATGCTCCTAGTGGTGGCAATCGAGCCGAGTAGTTCGTCGGCTCGCCCGCTCGGCTCGTACTGTAGCGACCCACGAGCCGCTCGGTTTTTATTTTTATTTTTTTCATATAAGGACAGTTACAAAAAAAAAAAATCAAATCTCACGAGCCGAGCCGAGCCGGCTCGTGGCTCGTGATAGACGAGGTCGCCCACGAGCAACGAGCCGAGCAAAAGCTCGGCTCATTTTGTAACGAGCCACGAGCTCGGCTCGTAGGGCAACGAGCCGAGCCGGCTCGGCTCTGCTCATTGCCACCTCTACGTGCTTCATTCTCACTTTGGCTGGATCTCGAAGAGGAGATGATAATGAGATATGACAGCCATCCTCCGTCTCGAGGATTTCAGAGGTGCGAGAATTAAATATATATCTTTTTCTCACTATTTACGTATTCATTTTTATTCTTTAAATATGATTTAAATTTTTGCAGCTTTATCCTACCTTTAATTTATTGTACTTACGGTCGACGTATCGGAAGATTATATGAAAGATGATCAACCTCACAAAGATGAGAAAACTCACGATAAATTTTTATTCAATTCAATAAACTGCGGCCTCAAAGTGCTTACAATGCTTTAAATAGTAAAACCCTAACAAAATTCGAAAAATAAATAATAATAAAAAAAGATATTTTTCCGTAAATAGAAAAATTCGAGATAACAACTTAAATTGAAACTCTTAAAATTCGTTCTCCAACAAAAGGAATATGAATCCAATTTTATTGAATGAAATATTACCAAAATAAAATTACCATAAACGGCAAAAACGCTTAATCAAAGGCCTAAATGACGGAATCTGCCCAAAATTCGAATTAGACAAGCAATTCGCTAAAAACGGACTGTGATCATTGGCCCATTTCCAATCAAATTAGACTAGCAATTCGTAAAAAATGAACAAATCCGAAGTTATCATGAAATCATTATTTTGCTTTGCGATCCCAACTCATCATAAATTCTAACTCCTTATACACTTCATCACGGTCCCAAATATATAATCAAGGTGTAAGTTGCATTCAAATACCGTTAAGTATGAAATAAGATTAAATTATCCTTATTCAGTCTAATAGAGCAAATGCCAAACATGCCCTTATTGCTTTTAGTTTTGTAAAGTACAAATAGTGCCTAAACTTCTAGTCATGTTTCATATAAGTACTCAAACTTTCAATTTTTCTCAATTTATACGCAAACTTCCAATTATGTTTCCATATGTTCCTACTTTGATAGACCTTTCTTACAAGTACTCTCACTTTAAATTCCCTAATCCATACATAATCTAACCAAACAGTTCTCGCTTTGTGCAAAGGCAATCCATATTTTGCTATAAGTTTTTAGGCGTTGATTTTCAATCTTAAGTGTCGTGTTATTGATATTTGCAAATATTGCAAATTCATCGTGCAATTATCAATCTCGGAGAGAAGTTAACATGGAGAAGTAAAATGATATTATATGATATGAAAAATCAATGTGAATGCAGTGGTATTGTGCATCTGAAGCGTTTGCCCGACAATACTTTGAACATTTTCTAAAATTGTGGAAAAAGATAAACATGTACATTTTGTTCACCCAACATTTTTTCACCTCCTAACATTAAAATCCAGCCGCCACTACAAGTATGGGTGACGATCAAGTGAATTATGATGAATTTGTGAGAATGATGCTTGTTAAGTGATTATGAGTTTGTCACTTATCTATATCTTCTATACACAATGTGTGGACAGGGATGAACCATAAAATAAATTCCTCTCCTTCGAACAAATTCATCATCTCGTTAAACAATCTCGATGATATATTTTCAGAGGGCATCAGTTCATCTCTAAAGCACCCTCTTGTTAAATTCATCAGCCACCCTCAGTTCATCTCCAAGGCAGTCTGTCAATCTCGATGATATATTTTCAGATGGCCTCAAATTCCATAGGGAAAAAACAATGCTCTCAATGGAGCAAAAATCATACAAGAATAGGGGAAATAAAATACATCCTTTGTTATTGCAGTAAAACTACATAATACAGATGTTACAAACGAAAGTAAGAAATAAAGGGAGAAAAAGGTCATTTTTAGGCGAGGGCGCAGTCGTAGAAAAACCAGAACGAGATCTTCTTTCAAGTTACTGAGTAAGAGAAGATGCATTGGCAGTGGACGCAGAAGCAGAGGAAGAATTTTTGTGATTATGCATCCACACTTTGAAAATTTTCCTACTAATTCCAATCCCTCTGCAAAACCTCTCGGTTTCATCTTCTTCATCTTTCCTCTGCAACTTCCAACCCAACTTCTCAGCGAATTCAAGCATTTTCTCCTTTTGTTCTTCTGTGAACTTTGTCCTAAATCTCTTCTTGCTGATTTGCTCTGATTCTGGCGATTGCACAACCTGCCCTCCTCCACCACTTCCACCATATTCCATCATCTCTGCCCCCCTCTCATGTCCCACACCCCCGCTGATGTAAATTGCTCCATAGGTGATTTTCCGATGGAAGTTGCGGTGGCAGCCACATGCAGCGCAGCGTAGGCCACCTGCAGAAGTGTTGTCCAGGGTAAAGTCTCCACAGCCATCAGTTGCATAGCTACCAAGTGTGGCTGCATGGTTTCTTAAACACTCTCTGTAGATGCCATTAGTGTTGTCTTCTTCCATCTCTGTGTTTCTGGATGAACCAAGAATTTACGTTTTCTTCTCTGTACGAAAAATAACAGCTCTAAATAGCATTGTCTATTTGTGGAGACATTATTTGACGAACAAAATGAAGGGAAATAATTAGTTTATGCCATACTGTACCAGTATATGTGCGTGTTATGTATGGTTGTTGAGGCTACAACACTGTTATGATACTAGCAACTTGGGATAAGTATAAAATATTCCACCCCCACCCCCGCAAACACAGCAAGAAAGAAAGACAATGGCACTATAGTCTTATATTCAGTGACATTTTCATATAGCGACACAAATTGAAGGACCCATGAACAGTACGGGATTAACTGAATAATGCACATAGGGAACATGCAGAAAATATTATACAATACACAGCTAGCCCTTTTTGTCCTCGTACTCATTGTCAGATAACTCAAATATGTGTAAGAAATTCTACTATTTAGTTTTTATGATTAATAACTTGTATAATCACGCCCTTTGCGTTGAAACTAACACTCAAAAGACTGAGTTTCTTAGGTTACCTTTTAGCACTATAGGCATTAAGCATTCTGAGGTGGACGGGAGAAAAACTTCAGTGGGACATCTTATATGCACTGTGGTATGACCGTACACTAAAATCAAGACATCTATAGTGCTGAGTGAGTAAGAGAGAGAAATTGAGAGGTGATTGATCCACTCGGCGTCCTAGCTGTTGTGATATGAATGGTTCGTGATCCAAAGTGTCGTGATTTGAGCAGACGATCTTACCACGTGTGTATATAGGACCGGCTCACTAAAGTCTTTCTCGGAAAAAGGAGCCAAGCAAATGAAGGGGGAAATCATAAGCCAACAGCTACGTGCGAAAGCTTACAACAGCTAAAAATACATTGCTTGCTGGGCTGGACTGGGCTCATTCAATGGTTATATTTTCAGAACCCCAAAAAATAAAAATAAAAAAGAGAAAATAAAAAGGTAGAAAAGAAGTTTCTAGCAATGGAACACTTGATATGTCTCTATAGTGGGAAGGGCTTTTGAGGGAGCATTGTTTTGTCTCCTCACCAGTAGCCATTATAATTCAGTGATCACATGCAATTGCAAGTTTTTTGGTTTGGAAGAAGAGAACAAGAAATAGTGTGTGGGACTGGGCAACTTGCTAGTTATATTATGGCCACAAAATAAAGAAATAAGAGGATAAAGGTTCTCTTTTTAACCCAAATAATTGTAGGTCAGTTGGTGCATCTTACCATCAGAAGAGATGCCATAATTTGATGATTCTGCAGTATAATGAACAAGATTTTAAACATGTAATAAATTTGAGTGCATCCTATCGTACAAAAAATACTATTAAACAATTATTCAATCAGCAGGATAGATTGAGGTATCAGAAATTGAACTAGTTCACTTTGAATTTCAACAATACAACACCTGTAAATGCTGAGGTCATCCTTTCTATTAATTTCCCACTAAAATTCCATTTGAATTCAAGCTACAAATTATTTGACTTCTGGTATTAAGGTTTATTTCAGATAAATATCTACAGGTATTCACAGAAAAGGTTAGTTTCTTTCCTCATCGTCAAGACACGTAAGAAGTAGGGAGGATTAATAACACAACTCACTTTTCATGCGTAATCAAATATGCTGGCTTCCAATAGTGGGGAAGATTTCAAAGTTAGTTATTGAATGGGAATATATGAAGAATTTTACATTTTACGATTTAACCGGTTCAAGAGCTAGTACATAATATCATAACAAAATCAGGATTCCTGGTAGATCCCCACATATAACATTCTTATCTACTTGTAAAATACATTAATAAAATGATATTAGTTCTTACCAAAGAACCATTTTCCACAAATATCTGGAGTCTCAGAATCCTTGGCTGCTCCAAAATGCATTTTTTTCTCTTTTATCCTCATTTCCAACAATTAGCTAAAAGACTCCAAAGAATGTGGCAACACCAAAAACTATTAATAACATTCCACCCATGTAAACAACCTGATTCAAAATAAGTGGTATGAATCATGTAAATCAATTTGTCCTTCTACATAGGATCAATTTCTGTTTTTGTTTTACCAGTTTCTCAGAAATGTAGTTGGCAAGAAATACACCTCCAAATATTGAAATTGATGTGTCTAGCAGGTGTCCTATGATGGCTCTACTTGTGATTCTCCATGGAGGCTGTAGCACTGAAGCAATAAATAATTTTTTTTTTTTTTTTTTATATCTAGCTCATATTATTTGAACAGAATGTAATGTCACTGCCAAAATTTTCAGAAGCTAATACCTGGGCAGCAACACGAGCTATTGTTGCCAGCATTGAAAGGTCTCCCCATTCCTAAAAGAAACAGCAAATGGTAATAGTTCAAATTTTAGCACAAACGCTATTCATGAACTTAAATTATGCTCAAGATCCAAAGAATATCTTCTCTTTCTGATATGTTGCTGTTGGATAATAAGCTGCTGTATATATACTGAAAGAAAGAAACAGAGGTATGTACTCTATAATGTGCAGATATGTATGTATTGAGTGAGAAAAGATGGAAATTAGAAAGAAAACACTGTTTACTTTATTACAAGTCACTGCAACTATGAAAAGGACATTACACGAAAAATACCAACTTTCGAGAGGTTGGTTTTCTCCTACAGGACTCTACCTTTCCGCCCTTTCTCTAAGCCTGCCATCTCTTATTATTCTTGAGTACCAACTGCCTCCTAATAAAAATATTAAACTAGCCAACTGCCTCTTAACCAAATACCCAACTACCTTCCTGTAACTGCTGCTTGTGACCACCAATAGAACCTTCCGGAGCCAAATGACTGGTGCAGCTCACAGCTCTTCCCTTTGACCACCTACCGTGCCAGTAGTATCCTTCTTCTTTCCCCTTCACGTATATGTATACCAAATAGGAGGTTTATCAATACTCCCTCCCCAAGCACTCACCTAGTCCTCAAGGTGAAAAGGGGAACTGCTGCTGTATTAATTCATAGGGTTCCCACTTCCCATTGCCTCAAAGCTCGGCAAGTCCTTCCATTGAATCAGTACCTCTGGACCATAATTCTGGCTGTTGGGATTATGTCGCACACTAGCTATACCGTCAGGTTCCACTAACAATTCTAGTTCTTCAGTGAGTTGCAAGGGAAGGGCTGTACCCACTGATACGTTTCCAATGGCTTTGCATGGTTGGGAGATGTGAAATACAGGGTAGATAGGGGACTTCAGGGTAATTGCAATTTATATGCTACCGAATCAATGCGTGACGAAATCAGAAAGGGATTATAATATCAAGTAGCAAGTTTTTCATTGGCCATGATGCGAGGGACCTTAGACGAAACGGACTTAAGATATACCATCTTGCTAACTTTAAAATCCACCTCCCTATGATGTAGTAGCCACGTTCATCTTTTCTTGTGCACAGTGAAGATGTATTTTAAGTTTGTCCAACACCTCATCTATTTGTATCAATTACTGCCCAACCTTGGAATTCAGTGTAGCCACAGACAATTCAGGAGTAAACTAAGATAGAGTAATAAGAACAATTGTACCAAGCAGCCATAGCGCCCACTGTTTTAGCCTTGTAGATGCGAAGCAACGGGGGTAAAAGTTTCCAGCTTCGGCACCTCCAATTGGTTATTGGGGATGGTAAGCCGTTGTTTCAACACCATCCCTTGCAACTGAAACAAGTCCTACTAGAAATGACTCAAGAAAACCTTGTCTCGATTGGAAACAATGGACTTCGGCATACCATGCAGAACAGCTATTTCTTTCACAAATGCTCCTGCCATTGAATCCGGTGTAAAAGAATGTTTAAGCCCAATAAAATGTGTGCATTACTTAACAGATCAGCCACTACTAAGATTGTATCCAATCCTCAAGACTTCAGCATGAAATTCCTTTAGTGACATAACAACAAAAGTTTTAGGAATGACAAACCTGCCTTTATACAAAAGTAGCCCCTCAATCACGGAGTAATCAGCTTTGGACGAAGTAACCAATTGAATTGCTACCATTATTTTTCTCAACTTCTCGTTTGCTGCCACTTCACTGTCCAAGTCTCCAATTGTATAATTCGGGGAATAGTTAGGATACCCTTGCTACTGCCTCTACCCAAGACAAGGCATCTGCAACCTTTTTCTCTAATTCGAGTAGGTATTATAGTTGAAAGTCGAAACTGATTAACTTTACCATCTATTTTTGGTAATCCTCGCTCACATTTGGGCCCCCAATCCTACACCTGAAGTGTTGGTCTACAGAATGAAAGTTTATGTGAAATTCGAAAAGGCCAGCACCGGATCACTGACATAGCTGTTTCAAGCAGCTGGAACGCTTTTTATACCTCTTGATTCCACTTAAAGCTCCTCAGTGAGTGGCCAAGTAATGCTGCCATACCCTTGAACAAAGCGTCTGTAATACCCAATGAGACCTAGAAAACTCCGTAACTTTCTTAACGTATGAAGGCTTGGCCAATCTTGCATGGTATTGATTTTTGTAACATTCGCTACCACCCCTTTTTCTAAAATATATATGCCCCAAGTACTCCAACTTCAACTGCCAAAAAGTACATTTCTTCTAGTTCACATATAGCTGCTAAATCTTGATAATTCTAAGATCCGACTAACGTGTTTGTGATTCTCTCTAATGCTAGGGCTGTAAACCAAAATGTCGTCAAAGAAAATTAATACGATTTTCCTCAAAAACACATTGTTCATTGAGGCATGTAAAGTGGCCAAGGCATTCATCAAGCCAAACGGCATGACTAGAAATTCATAGTGGCTTTCATGGCACCTGGTTTCACCCTAATTTGATGGTAGCCTGACATCAAATCTAGCTTAGAAAAAATCGTTGCCCCATGCAATTTGTCTAAAAGCTCATCTATAACAGGAATTGGGAATATATCTGCTACCGTGACTCGTTTTAAAGCCTGATAATCAACACAAAATATCCAACTTCCATCAGGATTCGTGCTGACTCGAATAATCCCTGTAGCTAGCATGTCACAAACTAAATTTCTATCTCATTCTTCCGGGTGTGGGATAGTGATATGGTCGCATACTCACCGGGGTCATTCCACATGAAGATTGCTTTAAAGCCAGACTTTGCAATTGCTGTAAAGAGTAGAACAAAGGTTATATTAAGTGCACCCAGATAGAATGAGGGCTATAAAGAGAGGATATGGAATTTGAGCAAGTTATGTCTCGCTTCCATTCATGAAAATTGTAAATATTAGTTAGGACTGGGGGAAAATAATTCTATTGGGTCATTTTCAGGGGAAAATGGCACATTCAAGAGCAGTAAATAATAAACTGTCAACGCATGTGCTGAAAAGGTAGAAGAGGAAGAAGATCATGAGCATTGGCAATTCTTCAGATGCGAAAACATGATTGTTTTATACTTTTATTTTGATAGTTGAATCATATCTGAAAAATGAATTCAATTCAGCATTTTCAGTTCTGGTTCTTGCCAATATTCATACAAATTTACCAGAAAGAAAGCTAAAAAGGGGAAATGGAAACAACACTAGGCATTTCATTACCACATGTAATAGGATATACAATATCTCACACACTTCTTTTAAAGGAAAGAAATCAGACGACCTATTTAAGGGACTACAGAATGTTTCTCAACCGAAGTAAACATTTTCAGTTGTGTTTAGCATAAAAGCAATGTGGAGGCTGAAAAGTGGGAATTTGAACAGGCAAATAAGGTGATGTTATGAGAATGCTTCCATGAGAATTAAATGCTTGGTCAATTAAGTAAAAATAAAAATAGACTCATATTACATATTATGGCATGTTTTGTCTCCAATAAATAATTCATAATTGAGTTTTTTATTTAAAAACGAGCAAAATTAAAGATAGCCAACACTTTAGATGAAGTTTCACTATGAGGTCTACCATTAGAGAAACCCGCATTGTCACTGTCCTGCCTTGCATCATTGTAGCCACCAGATCCTGTTCCGAAATTTAAAGCATGTGCTCTGATTGATTTGCAACCCACTTGCGGCCTGGGATTGTCCCTACATTGTACTGTGAACATGGAAGTTGTTATTCAATACAACCAGAGACGGATATAGGGGGGGCTGGGCTGGGCTGTGGGGGGGGCGCCCCCCCCCCCCCCCAAAGGCCCAAATTTTTTTTTTTGGTAAGGTAATATTTTTTTTTTTTTTTTTTAAAACAGTTTTTCATGTGTAAAATTATTTTTTTTCGCGTATTAGCCCGGTTTGAAAATTTGTAACCCGGTCTTGGATCCAATCCTGGATCCGTCCCTGAATACAACCTTTACAACAGTAAATGAAAACAAAAGAGGTGGTGATTGACAGAACTAGAAAGGTGAATTATTTAGCTAGGGATATAAAAGCTTTGGATTTTTTAGTGGATGTAGCAACTGGTAGAACAGAACGACGAAAAAAGATTTATGTAGCTAACCCCAAATTTATCGAGAATTTGGTTAGTTGGTTGTTGAAAAAATTAAAAAAGGAAAACATAAGGTGCTTGCAGTAAAAGAACACCTTCTTGAACTACCCAAATAGGAAGTTCACACGAATCAGAAAAAAAAAAAAAACTAAACATATCGAATAACAATAAAGACTAAGGCCTTGGTGATGTAGGATGAATTTGATAAAGTGTTCCAGCAGAGAATTAAATTCGCAGCAAGAGGCAGAACCAAGAAGCAGCATTGAACCAGAAGAAGAGAAAGGCAGCAAGAAAGGGGGAGAACCGGAGAGAACGGGGAAGAAACAGGGGAGGAGAGGGAAAACTTAGGCAAGAGACCAAGCAATTTACTTTATCAATTCATTACCCCTCCAAAGTTTACAATACCCCCATATATAAAACAAAACAACAACCCTAAAAGTAAAGGCCTTTGGGCTAATAATACAAGCCCAACTAAATAAAATAAAAGTAAATAGTCTAATAATAAGAAGCTGATGACCGCATCAATTCTCTCGGGGTGGGAGAAAAACTCGACTCCGTCGAGTGGACAAAACGTAAAAGGCTGCAGTCGATCTGATACCCAAATGCTCCCAGTCAAGCCACGGGAGTTGATGAATCAAATATCGAAACTCAACAAATGATGACAACGTCAATTGCAAAGTATCCCCAAGAATATGATCGGACCATGGTGAACTGGGCGAATGAAGATCTTGCTGACTCCTATAAAGTTCCAATGAATCTAGATTATGCTATTGGAGTCTTGTCTCTGGGAATCCATGTACCATCAGAATCAAGTCGATCCACCCAACGAACAAAAAAGCACTGAATCTCTCTATCATTGGTCAACACAATTTGATTATCTAAAATAACATTAATTTTATCTTTATGTGCTGTAACATGCAGTATTGAAGTAGACATAGTAAAAGATTCATTGTAGGAGCTCCCACTCGAAGGTAGAAAAGAACCATCAGAGGAGTTAAAATAGCTTTTGTAGGCAACAAAGTCCTTTAAAATTAAAATATAGTGGTGGCCAAAATGTGATAAAAGATCAACGACATATGCATTTGAACCAACATGCTTTAAAATTTTATAAGGATCAGCACTACAGACTTGCAATATAAAATAATCCCCAATATAAATTCAAAATATCTTTTATGCAAATCAGCTCGAAGTTTATATGATGCATTACTTGCTTCAAGTTTATTGATCTCAATATGCAAGGCATGAAAATGTGGCACAACTACCTCAACTGAAACAGACACATTAGTTGTGGAGACTTGGGAATAAGGACTAAAAGCTTCCTGAGATCATAACCATGAATAACTTCAAATGAACTCGTATTTATAGACCAATTCACATAATCGTTATATGTAATTTGAACCGCTTGGAGGATCAAATCCCAATTCCTAAGATTTTCCTTGAAAATGGCATGATTATGCAAATCAATAGCACATTTGGGTTGGATAAGGGGTTCATAGACTTGATCTTCTAAACGCTCATCTATTATTCTTTCGTTCTTCAATGACTAATGCTCAACTATGACATTTGGAAGAAATGTGGCCAAAGTCATTACAGTTGAAGTACTGCAAGTGGGAAGAAATAATTGGAATTTCAAAAATTGTAGCCTTATTTTCAAACACATGAGGAACATTAGACGGGGAAGATGTCCTGATAGACTTGAGAGGAATCGGCGTTGATGAGATGGATGTATGGTTGTCACCATACTTTTCATATGGAGTAGCAATAATCAACTTATAATCTCGGGCTAAAGAATAAGCGTGATCAAAAGTGGTGACACCCCGAAAGAAAAACTCACGCCTAAGATCATCTCTTAGATCTTGTCTAAACCTACTCAAAGTCAAGACCTCGTCTTCAATGACATGACATTTCTTTTGAAATTCCTCAAATTTAGCAATGTAGT
>CM032623.1:39096940-39143515 GCA_019097785.1 Fraxinus excelsior
GGCCTCAAAGTGCTTACAATGCTTTAAATAGTAAAACCCTAACAAAATTCGAAAAATAAATAATAATAATAAAAGATATTTTTCCGTAAATGGAAAAATTCGAGATAACAAATTAAATTGAAACTATTAAGATTCAGGATCGTCCTCCAACAAACGGAATATGAATCTGAATTTTATTGAATGAAATATTAGTAAAATAAAAATTACCATAAACGGCAAAAACGCTTAATCAAAGGCCTAAATGACGGAATCTGCCCAAAATTCGAATTAGACAAGCAATTCGCTAAAAACGGACAGTGATTGGCCCATTTCCAATCGAATTAGACTAGCAATTCGTAAAAAATGGACAAACGCGAAGTTATCATGAAATCATTATTTTGCTTTGTGATCCCAAATCATCATAAATTCTAACTCCTTATACACTTCATCACGGTCTCAAATATATAATCAAGGTGTAAGTTGCATTCAAATGCCGTTGATTATGAAATAAGATTAAATTATCCTTATTCAGTCTAATACAGCAAATGCCAAACATGCCCTTAATGCTTTTAGTTTTGTAAAGTACAAATCGTGCCTAAACTTCTAGTCATGTTTCATATAAGTACTCAAACTTTCAATTTTTCTCAATTTATACGCAAACTTCCAATTATGTTTCCATATGTTCCTACTTTGATAGACCTTTCTTACAAGTACTCTCACTTTAAATTCCCTAATCCATACATAATCTAACCAAACAGTTCTCACTTTGTGCAAATGCAATCCATATTTTGCTATAAGCTTTTAGGCGTTGATTTTCAATCTTAAGTGTCGTGTTATTGATATTTGCAAATATTGCAAATTCATCGTGCAATTATCAATCTCGGAGAGAAGTTAACATGGAGAAATAAAATGATATGATATGATATGAAAAATCGATGTGAATGCAGTGGTAGAGTGATTGTGCATCTGAAGCGTTTGCCCCGACAATAATTTGAACATTTTCTAAAATTGTGGAAAAAGATAAACATGTACATTTTGTTCACCCAACATTTTTTCACCTCCTAACATTAAAATCCAGCCGCCACTACAAGTATGGGTGAAGATCAAGTGAATTATGATGAATTTGTGAGAATGATGCTTGTTAAGTGATTATGAGTTTTTGTCACTTATCTATATCTTCTATACACAATGTGTGGACAGGGATGAACCATAAAATAAATTCCTCTCCTTCGAACAAATTCATCATCTCGTTAAACAATCTCGATGATATATTTTCAGAGGGCATCAGTTCATCTCTAAAGCACCCTCTTGTTAAATTCATCAGCCACCCTCAGTTCATCTCCAAGGCAGTCTGTCAATCTCGATGATATATTTTCAGATGGCCTCAAATTCCATAGGGAAAAAACAATGCTCTCAATGGAGCAAAAATCATACAAGAATAGGGGAAATAAAATACATCCTTTGTTATTGTAGTAAAACTACATAATACAGATGTTTAAAACGAAAGTGAGAAATAAAGGGAGAAAAAGGTCATTTTTAGGCGAGGGCGCAGTCGTAGAAAAACCAGAACGAGATCTTCTTTCAAGTTACTGAGTAAGAGAAGATGCATTGGCAGTGGACGCAGAAGCAGAGGAAGAATTTTTGTGATTATGCATCCACACTTTGAAAATTTTCCTACTAATTCCAATCCCTCTGCAAAACCTCTCGGTTTCATCTTCTTCATCTTTCCTCTGCAACTTCCAACCCAACTTCTCAGCGAATTCAAGCATTTTCTCCTTTTGTTCTTCTGTGAACTTTGTCCTAAATCTCTTCTTGCTGATTTGCTCTGATTCTGGCGATTGCACAACCTGCCCTCCTCCACCACCTCCACCATAGTCCATCATCTCTGCCCCCCTCTCATGTCCCACGCCCCGGCTGATGTAAATTGCTCCATAGGTGATTTTCCGATGGAAGTTGCGGTGGCAGCCACATGCAGCGCAGCGTAGGCCACCTGCAGAAGTGTTGTCCAGGGTAAAGTCTCCACAGCCATCGGTTGCATAGCTACCAAGTGTGGCTGCATGGTTTCTTAAACACTCTCTGTAGATGTCATTAATGTTGTCTTCTTCCATCTCTGTGTTTCTGGATGAACCAAGAATTTACGTTTTCTTCTCTGTACGAAAAATAACAGCTCTAAATAGCATTGTCTATTTGTGGAGACATTATTTGACGAACAAAATGAAGGGAAATAATTAGTTTATGCCATACTGTACCAGTATATGTGCGTGTTATGTATGGTTGTTGAGGCTACAACACTGTTATGATACTAGCAACTTGGGATAAGTATAAAATATTCCACCCCCACCCCCCCCACCCCCGCAAACACAGCAAGAAAGAAAGACAATGGCACTATAGTCTTATATTCAGTGACATTTCCATATAGAGACACAAATTGAAGGACCCATGAACAGTACGGGATTAACTGAATAATGCACAATGGGAACATGCATAAAATATTATACAATACACAGCTAGCCCTTTTTGTCCTCGTACTCATTGTCAGATAACTCAAATATGTGTAAGAAATTATACTATTTAGTTTTTATGATTAATAACTTGTATAATCATGCCCTTTGCGTTGAAACTAACACTCAAAAGACTGAGTTTCTTAGGTTACCTTTTAGCACTATAGGCATTAAGCATTCTGAGGTGGACGGGAGAAAAACTTCAGTGGGACATCTTATATGCACTGTGGTATGACCGTACACTAAAATCAAGACATCTATAGTGCTGAGTGAGTAAGAGAGAGAAATTGAGAGGTGATTGATCCACTCGGCGTCCTAGCTGTTGTGATATGAATGGTTCGTGATCCAAAGTGTCGTGATTTGAGCAGACGATCTTACCACGTGTGTATATAGGACCGGCTCACTAAAGTCTTTCTCGGAAAAAGGAGCCAAGCAAATGAAGGGGGAAATCATAAGCCAACAGCTACGTGCGAAAGCTTACAACAGCTAAAAATACATTGCTTGCTGGGCTGGACTGGGCTCATTCAATGGTTATATTTTCAGAACCCCAAAAAATAAAAATAAAAGAGAAAAAGAGAAAATAAAAAGGTAGAAAAGAAGTTTCTAGCAATGGAACACTTGATATGTCTCTATAGTGGGAAGGGCTTTTGAGGGAGCATTGTTTTGTCTCCTCACCAGTAGCCATTATAATTCAGTGATCACATGCAATTGCAAGTTTTTTGGTTTGGAAGAAGAGAACAAGAAATAGTGTGTGGGACTGGGCAACTTGCTAGTTATATTATGGCCACAAAATAAAGAAATAAGAGGATAAAGGTTCTCTTTTTAACCCAAATAATTGTAGGTCAGTTGGTGCATCTTACCATCAGAAGAGATGCCATAATTTGACGATTCTGCAGTATAATGAACAAGATTTTAAACATGTAATAAATTTGAGTGCATCCTATCGTACAAAAAATACTATTAAACAATTATTCAATCAGCAGGATAGATTGAGGTATCAGAAATTGAACTAGTTCACTTTGAATTTCAACAATACAACACCTGTAAATGCTAAGGTCATCCTTTCTATTAATTTCCCACTAAAATTCCATTTGAATTCAAGCTACAAATTATTTGACTTCTGGTATTAAGGTTTATTTCAGATAAATATCTACAGGTATTCACAGAAAAGGTTAGTTTTTTTCCTCATCGTCAAGACACGTAAGAAGTAGGGAGGATTAATAACACAACTCACTTTTCATGCGTAATCAAATATGCTGGCTTCCAATAGTGGGGAAGATTTCAAAGTTAGTTATTGAATGGGAATATATGAAGAATTTTACATTTTACGATTTAACCGGTTCAAGAGCTAGTACATAATATCATAACAAAAGCAGGATTCCTGGTAGATTCCCACATATAACATTCTTATCTACTTGTAAAATACATTAATAAAATGATATTAGTTCTTACCAAAGAACCATTTTCCACAAATATCTGGAGTCTCAGAATCCTTGGCTGCTCCAAAATGCATTTTTTTCTCTTTTATCCTCATTTCCAACAATTAGCTAAAAGACTCCAAAGAATGTGGCAACACCAAAAACTATTAATAACATTCCACCCATGTAAACAACCTGATTCAAAATAAGTGGTATGAATCATGTAAATCAATTTGTCCTTCTATATAGGATCAATTTCTGTTTTTGTTTTACCAGTTTCTCAGAAATGTAGTTGGCAAGAAATGCACCTCCAAATATTGAAATTGATGTGGCTAGCAGGTGTCCTATGATGGCTCTACTTGTGATTCTCCATGGAGGCTGTAGCACTGAAGCAATAAATAATTTTTTTTTTTTTATATCTAGCTCATATTATTTGAACAGAATGTAATGTCACTGCTAAAATTTTCAGAAGCTAATACCTGGGCAGCAACACGAGCTATTGTTGCCAGCATTGAAAGGTCTCCCCATTCCTAAAAGAAACAACAAATGGTAATAGTTCAAATTTTAGCACAAACGCTATTCATGAACTTAAATTATGCTCAAGATCCAAAGAATATCTTCTCTTTCTGATATGTTGCTGTTGGATAATAAGCTGCTGTATATATACTGAAAGAAAGAAACAGAGGTATGTACTCTATAATGTGCAGATATGTATGTATTGAGTGAGAAAAGATGGAAATTAGAAAGAAAACACTGTTTACTTTATTACAAGTCACTGCAACTATGAAAAGGACATTACACGAAAAATACCAACTTTCGAGAGGTTGGTTTTCTCCTACAGGACTCTACCTTTCCGCCCTTTCTCTAAGCCTGCCATCTCTTATTATTCTTGAGTACCAACTGCCTCCTAATAAAAATATTAAACTAGCCAACTGCCTCTTAACCAAATACCCAACTACCTTCCTGTAACTGCTGCTTGTGACCACCAATAGAACCTTCCGGAGCCAAATGACTGGTGCAGCTCACAGCTCTTCCCTTTGACCACCTACCGTGCCAGTAGTATCCTTCTTCTTTCCCCTTCACGTATATGTATACCAAATAGGAGGTTTATCAATACTCCCTCCCCAAGCACTCACCTAGTCCTCAAGGTGAAAAGGGGAACTGCTGCTGTATTAATTCATAGGGTTCCCACTTCCCATTGCCTCAAAGCTCGGCAAGTCCTTCCATTGAATCAGTACCTCTGGACCATAATTCTGGCTGTTGGGATTATGTCGCACACTAGCTATACCCTCAGGTTCCACTAACAATTCTAGTTCTTCAGTGAGTTGCAAGGGAAGGGCTGTACCCACTGATACGTTTCCAATGGCTTTGCATGGTTGGGAGATGTGAAATACAGGGTAGATAGGGGACTTCAGGGTAATTGCAATTTATATGCTACCG
Organism: Fraxinus excelsior; assembly: GCA_019097785.1. Lineage (NCBI taxonomy): Eukaryota > Viridiplantae > Streptophyta > Magnoliopsida > Lamiales > Oleaceae > Fraxinus > Fraxinus excelsior. The sequence goes on from CM032623.1 coordinate 39,102,279, forward strand.
AATCAATGCGTGACGAAATCAGAAAGGGATTATAATATCGAGTAGCAAGTTTTTCATTGGCCATGATGCGAGGGACCTTAGACGGGACTTAAGATATACCATCTTGCTAACTTTAAAATCCACCTCCCTATGATGTAGTAGCCACGTTCATCTTTTCTTGTGCACAGTGAAGAAGTATTTTAAGTTTGTCCAACACCTCATCTATTTGTATCAATTACTGCCCAACCTTGGAATTCAGTGTAGCCACAGACAATTCAGGAGTAAACTAAGATAGAGTAATAAGAACAATAGTACCAAGCAGCCATAGCGCCCACTGTTTTAGCCTTGTAGATGCGAAGCAACGGGGCTAAAAGTTTCCAGCTTCGGCACCTCCAATTGGTTATTGGGGATGGTAAGCTGTTGTTTCAACACCATCCCTTGCAACTGAAACAGGTCCTACTAGAAATGACTCAAGAAAACCTTGTCTCGATTGGAAACAATGGACTTCGGCATACCATGCAGAACAGCTATTTTTTTCACAAATGCTCCTGCCATTGAATCCGGTGTAAAAGAATGTTTAAGCCCAATAAAATGCGTGCATTACTTAACAGATCAGCCACTACTAAGATTGTATCCAATCCTCAAGACTTCAGCAGCCCTTTAATAAAATCCGTGTCGATTTCCTTCCATACTTTCTGAGGTGTGGAGAGTGGTTGCAATAATCATTCGGGCGACAGTGTAAGGTATTTGTTCGTTTGGCATAAATCACTTTGGCACACATAGGTATGAATGTCACGCTTCATCCCTTCCTAATACACATTTGCGGCTAAGCGTTTACATTTTTTCAAAAACCCCTAGTGGCCTCCAATGACTCCATCATGAAATTCCTTTAGTGACATAACAACAAAAGTTTTAGGAATGACAAACCTGCCTTTATACAAAAGTAGCCCCTCAATCACGGAGTAATCAGCTTTGGACGAAGTAACCAATTGAATTGCTACCATTATTTTTCTCAACTTCTCGTTTGCTGCCACTTCACTGTCCAAGTCTCCAATTGTATAATTCGGGGAATAGTTAGGATACCCTTGCTACTGCCTCTACCCAAGACAAGGCATCTGCAACCTTTTTCTCTAATTCGAGTAGGTACTATAGTTGAAAGTCGAAACTGATTAACTTTACCATCTATTTTTGGTAATCCTCGCTCACATTTGGGCCCCCAATCCTACACCTGAAGTGTTGGTCTACAGAATGAAAGTTTATGTGAAATTCGAAAAGGCCAGCACCGGATCACTGACATAGCTGTTTCAAGCAGCTGGAACGCTTTTTATACCTCTTGATTCCACTTAAAGCTCCTCAGTGAGTGGCCAAGTAATGCTGCCATACCCTTGAACAAAGCGTCTGTAATACCCAATGAGACCTAGAAAACTCCGTAACTTTCTTAACGTATGAAGGCTTGGCCAATCTTGCATGGTATTGATTTTTGTAACATTCGCTACCACCCCTTTTTCTAAAATATATATGCCCCAAGTACTCCAACTTCAACTGCCAAAAAGTACATTTCTTCTAGTTCACATATAGCTGCTAAATCTTGATAATTCTAAGATCCGACTAACGCGTTTGTGATTCTCTCTAATGCTAGGGCTGTAAACCAAAATGTCGTCAAAGAAAATTAATACGATTTTCCTCAAAAACACATTGTTCATTGAGGCATGTAAAGTGGCCAAGGCATTCATCAAGCCAAACGGCATGACTAGAAATTCATAGTGGCTTTCATGGCACCTGGTTTCACCCTAATTTGATGGTAGCCTGACATCAAATCTAGCTTAGAAAAAATCGTTGCCCCATGCAATTTGTCTAAAAGCTCATCTATAACCGGAATTGGGAATATATCTGCTACCGTGACTCGTTTTAAAGCCTGATAATCAACACAAAATATCCAACTTCCATCAGGACTCGTGCTGACTCGAATAATCCCTGTAGCTAGCATGTCACAAACTAAATTTCTATCTCATTCTTCCGGGTGTGGGATAGTGATATGGTCGCATACTCACCGGGGTCATTCCACATGAAGATTGCTTTAAAGCCAGACTTTGCAATTGCTGTAAAGAGTAGAACAAAGGTTATATTAAAGTGCACCCAGATAGAATGAGGGCTATAAAGAGAGGATATGGAATTTGAGCAAGTTATGTCTCGCTTCCATTCATGAAAATTGTAAATATTAGTTAGGACTGGGGGAAAATAATTCTATTGGGTCATTTTCAGGGGAAAATGGGACATTCAAGAGCAGTAAATAATAAACTGTCAACGCATGTGCTGAAAAGGTAGAAGAGGAAGAAGATCATGAGCATTGGCAATTCTTCAGATGCGAAAACATGATTGTTTTATACTTTTATTTTGATAGTTGAATCATATCTGAAAAATGAATTCAATTCAGCATTTCAGTTCTGGTTCTTGCCAATATTCATACAAATTTACCAGAAAGAAAGCTAAAAAGGGGAAATGGAAACAACACTAGGCATTTCATTACCACATGTAATAGGATATACAATATCTCACACACTTCTTTTAAAGGAAAGAAATCAGACGACCTATTTAAGGGACTACAGAATGTTTCTCAACCGAAGTAAACATTTTCAGTTGTGTTTAGCATAAAAGCAATGTGGAGGCTGAAAAGTGGGAATTTGAACAGGAAAATAAGGTGATGTTATGAGAATTAAATGCTTGGTCAATTAAGTAAAAATAAAAATAGACTCATATTACATATTATGGCATGTTTTGTCTCCAATAAATAATTCATAATTGAGTTTTTTATTTAAAAACGAGCAAAATTAAAGATAGCCAACACTTTAGATGAAGTTTCACTATGAGGTCTACCATTAGAGAAACCCGCATTGTCACTGTCCTGCCCTGCATCATTGTAGCCACCAGATCCTGTTCCGAAATTTAAAGCATGTGCTCTGATTGATTTGCAACCCACTTGCGGCCTGGGATTGTCCCTACATTGTACTGTGAACATGGAAGTTGTTATTCAATACAACCTTTACAACAGTAAATGAAAACAAAAGAGGTGGTGATTGACAGAACTAGAAAGGTGAATTACTTAGCTAGGGATATAAAAGCTTTGGATTTTTTAGTGGATGTAGCAACTGGTAGAACAGAACGACGAAAAAAGATTTATGTAGCTAACCCCAAATTTATCGAGAATTTGGTTAGTTGGTTGTTGAAAAAATTAAAAAGGGAAAACATAAGGTGCTTGCAGTAAAAGAACACCTTCTTGAACTACCCAAATAGGAAGTTCACACGAATCAGAAAAAAAAAAAAAAACTAAACATATCGAATAACAATAAAGGCTAAGGCCTTGGTGATGTAGGATGAATTTGATAAAGTGTTCCAGCAGATAATTAAATTCGCAGCAAGAGGCAGAACCAAGAAGCAGCATTGAACCAGAAGAAGAGAAAGGCAGCAAGAAAGGGGGAGAACCGGAGAGAAGGGGGAAGAAACAGGGGAGGAGAGGGAAAACTTAGGCAAGAGACCAAGCAATTTACTTTATCAATTCATTACCCCTCCAAAGTTTACAATACCCCCATATATAAAACAAAACAACAACCCTAAAAGTAAAGGCCCTTGGGCTAATAATACAAGCCCAACTAAATAAAATAAAAGTAAATAGTCTAATAATAAGAAGCTGATGACCGCATCAATTCTCTCGGGGTGGGAGAAAAACTCGACTCCGTCGAGTGGACAAAACGTAAAGGCTGCAGTCGATCTGATACCCAAATGCTCCAAGTCAAGCCACGGGAGTTGATGAATCAAATATCGAAACTCAACAAATGATGACAACGTCAATTGCAAAGTATCCCCAAGAATATGATCGGACCATGGTGAACTGGGCGAATGAAGATCTTGCTGACTCCTATAAAGTTCCAATGAATCTAGATTATGCTATTGGAGTCTTGTCTCTGGGAATCCATGTACCATCAGAATCAAGTCGATCCACCCAACGAACAAAAAAGCACTGAATCTCTCTATCATTGGTCAACACAATTGATTATCTAAAATAACATTAATTTTATCTTTATGTGCTGTAACATGCAGTATTGAAGTAGACATAGTAAAAGATTCATTGTAGGAGCTCCCACTAGGAGGTAGAAAAGAACCATCAGAGGAGTTAAAATAGCTTTTGTAGGCAACAAAGTCCTTTACAATTAAAATAGAGTGGTGGCCAAAATGTGATAAAAGATCAACGACATATGCATTTGAGCCAACATGCTTTAAAATTTTATAAGGATCAGCACTACAGACTTGCAATATAAAATAATCCCCAATATAAATTCAAAATATCTTTTATGCAAATCAGCTCGAAGTCTATATGATGCATTATTTGCTTCAAGTTTATTGATCTCAATATGCAAGGCATGAAAATGTGGCACAACTACCTCAACTGAAACAGACACATTAGTTGTGGAGACTTGGGAATAAGGACTAAAAGCTTCCTGAGATCATAACCATGAGTAACTTCAAATGAACTCGTATTTATAGACCAATTCACATAATCGTTATATGTAATTTGAACCGCTTGGAGGATCAAATCCCAATTCCTAAGATTTTCCTTGAAAATGGCATGATTATGCAAATCAATAGCACATTTGGGTTGGATAAGGGGTTCATAGACTTGATCTTCTAAACGCTCATCTATTATTTTCTTTCGTTCTTCAATGACTAAGGCTCAACTATGACATTTGGAAGAAATGTGGCCAAAGTCATTACAGTTGAAGTACTGCAAGTAGGAAGAAATAATTGGAATTTCAAAAATTGTAGCCTTATTTTCAAACACATGAGGAACATTTGACGGGGAAGATGTCATGATAGACTTGAGAGGAATCGGCGTTGATGAGATGGATGTATGGTTGTCACCATACTTTTCATATGGAGTAGCAATAATCAACTCATAATCTCGGGCTAAAGAATAAGCGTGATCAAAAGTGGTGACACCCCGAAAGAAAAACTCACGCCTAAGATCATCTCTTAGATCTTGTCTAAACCTACTCAAAGTCAAGACCTCGTCTTCAATGACATGACATTTCTTTCGAAATTCCTCAAATTTAGCAATGTAGTCACTAGCCAATTCCCTTGTGTAAAGGTATTCCATTGAGTAAAAATTTCAGGATCTAAGCAACTATCGAAAGTAGGAGTATCTATTTAATGTCTCTAAAGAAACGCTCCTTATGATGAGGAAAAGAATGAGTACCGTGACAATCATAGTCTCGTTCTCGCTCACGAACCCGATCCCTATCCTTACGATCGCGTCGAAAATATTTTTTATCGACTTGTTGACAACGATATTGTCTATTATAGGATACTTCAAAATTATCAACACTAGTCGAATGAAGGATTTGCTTAAAATTGTTCAGATTAGCAGCTAGGCTCCTACTCTCTTCAAGAGTAGCAGTCATTTGGATTTTTATAGCTGCTATTTGTCGGGTGAGTGCATCAAATTGTGAACAGTCCATAGTTAAGGTATTGAAATTAGAAATGACAGGACGACTACTACGTAACTGCATGCATTGTATTAACAGCTAAATGACATTCAATGGATAGATTAATAAACAATGAGTGCAAGTAATGAACATAATAACCTGAACATTTAACAAATTTTTTTCGGATTATGTAAATTCAAATATGGCAAGCTAATACCGCTGATCTATGTAAAATAATAAAGCAAGGGGGCGAATCAGCAACTTAATCACTTAAAATAAGTAGGATAAAAGTGGGAATATAACACGGTTAGGATAAATGTGGAAATATAACACGGTTAGGGATTTAGGGACGTGAATTGTAGGTAAAGATTAGAATAACAGCAGTACAAAAATTTAATTAATATAATTTTAAAACGACGTAGTAGTATAAACTAAAGATAAAGAAATCGTAGCTCCCCTATTGTTCGTCGAAGTAACTGAGCACCAAGTAATTGATCACCAAAGACAAAGAAACAGTAGCTTCTCGTTTTGTTCGTTGAAGTAATTGAACCAATCAACAGGTCAAAGAAAGGCACTTACAAAAAGTGTTAGAAAATACTTTTTTTCCACACTTTTTTAACTGAAAGCAAAGTATAAAAATATGGGCCAAACCAAGACCCAAAATACCAATCAAGTGACACTCAATATAGAAACAAATCAGGCCACAACTGAGGCCCAACTTAGAGATTGAGCCCAAATTGACAATAGACCAACTTCTTTGTCACCCCAAATCTATCTCAGCAATGCTTAATTGCAGAAAATTGAGCCCAAATTGACAACTCGGTTTTTTTTCCAACCCTTTAAATGAACAGCCAAACTAAGCCCCTGTTTGACCCACATTATTTTTTTCATTCTCATTTTTCTACTCATTTTCAACCACACATTTTTCAATAAAATAATATTTTCCATTACATCAATAACTTTTCCTTCTTTTTCAACCACATATTCCCCATCACATCAACAAAAAAATGCATTCTTTTGAAAATAATGTACACCAAACAAGGCTAAATATAAAATATCCAAAATTCTATGTAATAAAATAGGGTCACCAATTAGGCTCAAAACTCAACCCGACTTCAACTTCAAGCAGAGAACTCGACATAGGTAGAGAAGATGACGACGAGCGACAGGTGAAGGAACATCATCGTTAGTATGTGCTTTTAGGTCGGGTATGGGTCTCTGTATATCGGCGATGATGGGTTTCCGATTAATGGACGCTAACAGTGAGGAGGTGGTTTTATGTTACATAATGTGGCTTTCTGGTGCGTAAGGCAGGTTGTGACCGGCAATTTTGGGGTTCTGGTGTTACCGTGGTTTTTGATTTTGTAGAATTAGGTTGCAGATTTTAATAGGTGGTGTTCGCGAATTTTTGGGGTTGTGATTTAGATGAAGTTACTGGCAGTTACTATTGCATAGTAGAAGGTGATGATTTAGGATGTGTCATGTGTAGAAATTTTTGGATTATTGTGATTTTGGGATTAAATGATATTAGGCTTGGGTATTGTTTTTAATTGGTGGTTCGTATGTGGTGGGTTAACTTATGGAGATGATTGTATGAAGGCGTGATGCTATGACGGTTAGTTAAGGGTAGCGAAACTGATTGTTGGTTTCACCTGTGGTGGGATTGGTTGTTTCTCAAATTACGGTGGTAGCACCGGTGGCGAGAGAGGACCCGATGTATATATTGGTTGTACGTGTGTAATAGATGAAGAAGTATTACCCAAGTCTAGCTTTGATACCGAATTTGATGTAGGATGAATTTAAGAATAGGCAAGAAACCAAGCAATTTACTTCATCAATTCATGGCCCCTCCAAAGTTTACAATACCCCGTATATAAAACAAAACAACCACCCTAAAAGTAAAGGCCTTTTGGCTAGCCCACTAATAATACAAGCCCAATTAGATAAAATAAAAGTAAATAGTTTAATAACAAGAAGTTGATGATGGCATTACTTGGTTGGCCCACATTTTCTAAAACTTATTTTCAAGTTTCAACCACATATTTCCAAATCAAATAATTTTGTGCGTAAATCCAAATTTTTTCCTACATTTTAACCGTACATTCTCCAAATAAATCAACCAAAAAGGGGCAAAGTATCAAAAAGGAACGGTTCACCAGCTGATAATTTATTCAAATAGAAGAATTTTACATTATTGTCAAGCTTGTCTAAATATACAAACCGGATGATGGTTATTTGCAGTTGGGAAATGACGCAGAAACTCAAAAGGCATGAAGGGTACAATGCGCTATGCGTAAGAGCTTAAATCATGAGGATTGGGCCCATCCCGCACATCAATTGTTCTAACGTAACTTTAAGACAATGTAGGACAACTTGAACACGCCATTACCCTAAGTTCGCTTCAGGCAGAAAGTTGTTCCTAACTTTTCTAGACAAGACAACACATTCTGTCTGTTTCGGTTAGAAATGAAATCCAGGGATATGGGGCAATTACTCCCATGTAATCCATTATATATGAATTAAACCGCTTAAAATATTATAAATCATATCATATCAAAAGGCATGGACCATAGCAACAAAAAACATGTAACAATGTTAAATGTGCACCCAATACATTATAGGGAAACATTTGATTTTCTCTTCATAAAATAGGAAATCATATTCAAAGTCAAAGATTGATTCTTTTGATGAATTTCACCAGTGTGCAAGTATCTAACCCAACATATTCAATTAAGGCTGGCTAAAGCAAAGGCCTAACAGTTGTTGGAAATTTAACTGAGAGTCCATAGTAATATTGAAAAGTTATGTCCTTCTAAAAATACGTCTAGAAAGGCTGAATTATTGTGAAAATACTGCAACAAAGGTTGCGCCTCTTTGAACAAACGCCAACAAATCTATACATACTTTGCCTTTTCAATTGATTAAAAAAAAAAATTTAACATCGAAAACATAGTTTTCTATTTATTCCTCCACATTCTCAAGCATAAATCATAATGTTTATATCCAAGCAATCAAGTAAAACCTCTTACAACATTCCTGGAGTAAATTTGGCCAGCGATTGAAAGTGATTACAAGCGCATTGAAACCCCTCTCTATTCTTTGGTCCTGAAATTGACATATATCTCAACAACCATTCACTAGAAACTCAATACCAACACCCTAATGTGCATTCTACAACAAACAAAATAACTGAATAAACTGATTGTTGATGTCTTTTATGGAGCCGATATCCTTTAAAACACACCAAGATTCTGACTGCTCACTTAATATGTAATCGATACATGGAATTAAATCCCACAAAAAAGACTCGCAATCTTACTCCCCAACAAGAAAAGGCTCCATGGTAAATTGTAACTAAACAAGCAAAGATTAAAATAAAAAAAATGAAAAACTTACATGGTGAAAATGGGTCGATTCTCCTTCTGGGCACATAAAGGAGAACCGGATATATAGCCAAGCAAAAAATGGTGAATGCGTTTTGTTGGTCCCTTTCTTGATACTGACAAAAATTGGATCGTTCGAAAAGCCAAGACTTGCATTTTTCCCAGAACCCTTCCGCTGTAAACCTTGAATTCCATCTTTCACAATTCTTTGGTTTTTTAAGATGGACTGAGAAGAAGAAAAATGGAGGAATTCATAAGAGGGCCACAAGTATATTTATTTAATTAATTTATATAAAAGGGAAAATTACACTAAACCAACCAGTGTTTAGTTTTGACTTTTAAAAAATCAGGTTTTTACTTTATTTAATCAAAAATCAGGTTTTAATTTCACAATTAATATTAATAATAATATTTTAAATTAAATTAATCTATATACCCACCCCACTACCTACCCCACCAACTTCATTTTAAATATAATATCCTATCCAAACCCTAATCCATTTCCATTTCATATCTACTCCATCTCTCCCCCCCTCCCCCGTCGCCTCCGGCCGGCTCCACCCCTTCTCCCTCCTTTCTCCCTTCTCTCCTCCCCCTCCATCCCGTCTGCTCCATTTATCCCCTCCCCCCGATCTGCTGCGCGACGCAGCAGCGGTGTCGCCGCTGTGTCACGCCGCCTCTCCCTCTCCCTTCTCCCTCTCTCGCTTCCGTCTCTCCCTTCCCCTTCCCCTCCTCTCTCGCTTCCGTCTCCCCTTCCCCCCTATTTTTGGCAGCGGCGATTCAGCAGCAACGACGCTGCTGAATCGCGACAGCGAAGACGCTGCTGAATCTCAGCAGCGTCGTCGCTGCTAAATCGCAGCAGGCAGCGACGACGCTACTGAGATTCAGTAGCGTGAACGGCAGCGACGCTGCGATTTTTTTGAACGGCAGTGCAGTACAGTGGGTGGAATGTTGAAGGATTTGGTGATTCTCGTGTCCATGGTTAAACCTTGCTGAATGGAAAAGATTTGCAGTTGAATTTTTGCATTCTCCACTTGGGTCACTCTGCAAAGTTTCCATGGATTTGGTGTTTCAGTCTGTGCTGAAGATGTGGTGTGGTGGCGGATCTATGTGTGTGGGTGAGCGGTGGTATGTCTTGGGCTGTGGTTGTGGATTTGTGGGCGGTGGTTGGTTTTTTTTTTTTTTGTCTGTGACCTAGCTTTTTTGGTGTCTGTGACCTAGTTTTTTTTTTGTGTCTGTGACCCTGCTATTGAACATGTGATGTGTTTTTTGGTGTGTGTGACCTATCTATTGAACTGTAATGATTTTTTTAGTATCTGTGACCTAGCTATTGAACTATTGTGAGTTTTTTTTTTGTGTCTGTGACCTAGCTATTGAACTGTGACTCACAAATTTGAAAATACGTGACCTGTGACATATAATTTTTTTGATCTGTGACCAACAAATTTTTTTAACCCGTGATCAATTAAAAATCTGTGACCTATATTTTTTTGTCATTTGTGACCTCAAAATAATCTGTGACCTTGAAATCGGAGCAGTCACCGGAATTATGCGGCGGCCAACGATCACCGGAAATAGTCGCCGGAATTAAGTGTGGCCGGAGAACAGTCGTTGGTCGCCGGAGTAGTCGCCGATCGCCGGAACAGTGGAGGTGGGGTGGGATGGCGTGTGGTGGGTCAATTATATTATATTACAATCAAATATTTAATTTAATAGATTAATTGTAAAATATAATTAATTAATTCATGAAAAAACCTGATTTTTGCAAATTTAAACAATGGGGCCTGATTTTTGATTTCGTGAAAGTAAATCCCTGAACCATGCATTTTTCCCTATATAAAATCTATGGTCATATAAGTATATGAGGTTAACAATGTATTCTGTTGTATTTTTTTTTAATTTACGCCCAGAAAGTCATTTTTTCTTTTTTTACAGAAAAAAGATGAATATATTCAAATATTGCACTTGGGATACGATACAATTGTTTGATTGTTATTAATGTGAAAAAATGATGTTTCGGATAGTATATTTTAGAGAATATGTGATTAAAAAGTATAATTTTTTTTTGAATTTACGTACAATATATTTTATTGTGTAAATGTGTAGATGAAAATGAATATGATGATTAAATAATTTTGTTTTAAATGAAAATAAACGGGAGCTAAAAATGTTATATCTTCCCAAGGCACAAATATTTGTTGTGGTTTGAAAATTTTATAAATGCATGTAAATAGGAATGAAAACAAGATGAGTATGGAATTGGCCGACTAGTCCCGTCCCCCACCTCGTCAAGTATTTTTGTTACTTTATCCCACCATCATATCTGATTAAAAAGGACAAGGGTGGGCTCATGGAGAAGGGCCCAGCCAAATAGGGACATCACACCCCCCACCTTAAGAGCACCTTTGTATTAATTAAATCACTCTAAGGGTCTAGTCGATAAAACCAATGAACCACATGAGCTGGTTAGGTTCGAGGCGGGGCAAGTCCATTGTCCCATTTATTTATTTTCTTTTTTTCAATTTATTAAGAACAACTCATGTTCTCTTTAGAAATGATGATGATTTTTTCTTTTTGTTTGATAAAAACTTATATTTAAAATTAACTTTAAATATGATGGAGACTATGTTTCTCGTACCCCGTCCCGAACGCATTTCAGGGAAACGACCCCTTCTCCTTTTCGCCTCGTTTATTCAATCAGACGGATAATCTTCGTCCAGTTTGGATAGGCCCATGGGTATCGACTGAATGAGAATTTTTGTTGTGTAAAGCATTTTCAAACCAAAATTTAAGATAAGAAAATTGTTATAAATCATAGAGAATAAAAGTTAATAGATATATTTATAGAAAATGATTAAAAATACGATTGTAATAATTTTTAGTGTTGCAGGAGTACAATTTTCATCCACTAATAAATTTACTACCTATAGCACTCCCCCTCGAATGATATATTACAAAATATTCATCTCCTTAAAACTTTGTCAAGAAAATCCAGTGGAATAAAACTTGATAAAAGGAAAAAAGGTGTTGTCGCTCCCCTTATTTCAGTTCTTATATTAATTGATCATTGTATTATCCGTCAATATTTTCAATATTGTAATTTTTGGTGAAGTGTCTTATGTTGTCTTGTATAATTTTCAAATAACACTGTCTTTATACGAGATATTTATCAACATTTGATGACTCTAGTAACTTGATTATTCGAAAAATAGTTTTTATAGATCTTTTCGGAGATCAGTCTCATGCATATAAGAGTATTATTTTGAGGGTAAATATCTTGTATATTATGAACATTTATTGCACAAAGAATATGCATCGTTGAAACCTTGTTAGGAAAAAAAATCCTATGGGAAAAAAATTTAATGAACAAAAAAGAATACATTATTCTTTTGAGTACGCCACAAGGTTGTCTCATTAAAAACCTTGCTTGAAAACCTAATAAGACAAAACATTGATCAAGGGAAAAAAAGTACAATGCGTATTTACTCCCCCTCATAGAAATATAACTTGAATTATGTTTCAGGCATATTAAATCCTTCATATATAGTATTAAATTTATATAAGATAAGTTGACTATAATTACATTTATTATGTGTGTATCAAATTTCATGCATTGTCACACTAACAACGTGGATACTTGTAATTATATCCACCACATGATATCTTATCTATTTATACAAGTTGTCGCGTAAAGAATCGTACATTTCATATTATGATTTTACTTTTTCTCATTTCATTTTTTCACATAAGTGTACACATTTAAATTTTCAGACTGTAAGTTTAGAAACTTCATGATCATATTTTTGATTGATATGTTTCGATGAATTTATTTCGATTCATCTCTATTTATAATATAATGCAGTACATCATATGAAAAAGTGTTGCGACAACTTTTTATTTTCGATTCTATTTCTTTCTACAATAACATAATTTATTGAAATATCTCAATTTTCAACATATCAGGTGCTTGAACCTCTTATGAGGGTTTACATTTTGTTATGTCTACATACTTTTCAAAAGTGTGCGTGCTCCTAAATATGATCATTTTTGTTAATTGCTTCATTTTTATTTGAAGATTTTAATATTAGAATTAAATATCATCATACTTTATGCGTGCTATAAATTTATCAAATATAATATTAACTAATTGTCCTCCAAGATGTTAATTCGAGTGGGAGCATTTAAAGTTGGTGTGTGAGATATTATTGATCTCTTTGATCATAAATGTATCTAAATAAATTATCTTTCGAACTTTCGGTTCGAATTATCTTTTACGAGGATTTATATAATGTTGCATTTGTATATTATTTTTAGCATCTTAATTCTTTCCCCTAATACTAGGAAAATTGTCCAATCACATTGACAATCAACAAATCGTATTATAAATATCATTAATTTGAGATAAAGATTCAAACTACTCATTTATTCTCAACATTCTTTACTTTTCATCTCAAGCATTGTAGTGGATCAATTTTAAATATATTCTATTATTGAAATAATTTGATGAAAAAAGTTAGGCTTTGACCATAAGCCAAATTATAATTGGGAAAACTATGATGTTGATATGATGTGTAATGACTTTCTCTGTTATTTTGTTCTCAATTAAAATAATTGGAGGCATTGAACAAATAATAGCGTCAAACCATTTATCGATATCTCAACTAATTGCTAGGATTAACACGACACAAATTCTTGATTGTATAATCTAAAAAACGTGCTCATAATTTGAACAGTAGTTCCGCAAACTTCAAGTTTGAACACCGTGGAATCGTCTAGTATTTGTATCAAATATATTAGATATAAATATTATATAGATAGTCAATGTAGAGAGTGATGATGTCCCATATATTACTCTAATTGATTTTCAGAAATATAAAGATTTCAGTCCTTGTTTAGCTAATGATGACTTATTTTCATAAACATAGAAAAAACATCATGTATAATTTTATTGGATTAAAGAATTTTCTAGGTTTTCATTGAATATTTACTTGAATTTTTAATTTTGCTTCATTATTGATCTAGTAATGGTTCAACTGGTCATGTCAAACGAAGTCAAATTGAATTTTTGATTCAATATAACATATAATTTAATTATTTAATTTCAAAAAAATATGATTAAACATTATATAATCATATATCATTCAAGTAGTCAAACTAATTAATTTCCACATGAAATTAATTACATTTTTCCTCCAGTGATTAACATGAATTCAAATTGATACATTATTCAAAATATGTGTTATTTCGAGAGCATATTGTATTTTATTATTATTCCTTCAAAAGCGATGTGTTATATATACATTTTTTTAATATTAAAAATTATTATTCATGCTCTTTAGAAGCAATCAAATATTATCATAATAAATTATACAAGAATTTACTCTTCGTGAATAAAAATATAGTTTACGTTAGATCTATTTAATTATGCTATTCGGAAGCATGTAATATTCTTCTGGAATATTAATGAAAATGTTTATGCTACTTTTGAAGCAACAAAAAACTATTATTTAAAAATATCAACTATTCAAGACTGTTTTGCTAGCAGAATGTAATATTTGTAGAGCTGTAGTTCTTAAAAAATAAAATACTATATTATTCAAGAATATAAATATATACTTTACACTTTTTTAAGAGTAAATGGAACAATATTATTGTAAATATTGTACGTGTGAAGTTGTGAACTCATGCTCCTTCACATGTAACAAATAATGCAAATATAATATTCATTTTCAACAATATTACGCTATTCTTCTGGATTATTGATTTAGATTATTTCATTTCAAAAATAATATACAATAATTTTTTGGAATATTGATGAAAATTATTTTCTTTCTAGAATAATGAAATATTATTGTAGATAATTTGGTTTCATCATTGATTAGTCAAATAGATGCATAAACATTGTCGTCATTGAATTCACATAAAATTCACGCACGCAAACATGATATACAAATAGGAAATTTATACATACATGATATACATACAAAATAATCAATGATTAATGCGTGCATGCATGCATTAGTAAAATAATCATTATACATACAATAAAACAAACACTATGCATAAATCCTCTATTTATTGCTTAATTCCATAAACCAATACAAAAACACTAATTGGGTGCTTGAATTGATAAAAAAATTCACGCGTCACCAAATTAATTTTGGTACATACGACGATGATTATTATATTTATCAAAATTATTACTTTCTAACTAATTTATTTTGATTTTGAGAGAATCGTGTTATAAATTAGAGAAAAAAAGAGGAGAGAGAATAAATGTCAATAATTTTGTGTGTATTTTATCGAGAACTAAAGTCACGTATTTATAGAGAAGAATTAGAAATATAATAATAATAATTTTTAGAGTTATACGGATACATTTGTTCATTCATTAGCCCCTGTTTGTCTCCCATTATAGGAGAAAGAATAGAGTTTTGAACATTATTTTTTAGGGAATGTGTGGTTAAAATTTAAAGAAATTTTATTGATTTATGTGTAGAATATTTTATTGAATGAATGTGTGGTTGAGAAATGATACTGTAGCAAACAATTAATTTTTAAAGGACAACAAACACATTCTTGATGGACTTACCATTTACCATAAAAATGATAAAATAAAAAATAAAAAATTACAATGAAAATCATGAGGGCTCACGAGAGTGTGACATGTGTCGTCATGCATGAGCATGACATTAGTTATTTTTCTTTATTTGTAACAATTTCCCATTTCCAAAACCAAAACCTCCATTTCCTTCACAGGGAAAAAAGGCTAGCTACAATCTGATAAAGGCAAAACAAACCCTAATCCAGCCGACCTTCATTTCTCTCTGTAAGCTCTCTCTATCTATGTTTTTTACTACATTTGTTAGGGGAAACCTTTTTTTTTTTATTTAGATTAATTTAAATTATGTTCTAAATTTGTTTTTCCCCACAGATCTGAGTTCATAAACCCAAAATTTGTGCATTTCTTCCGTTGTGGATTTTTTGGATTTGTGGTCTGTTTGCATTTTCTGAAAGAGTATATGGTTAGATTTGTCTTCTGATACTTGTATATTCTTGTGCGGGTTTTGTAGGGTTTGTAATTTGGACTGTAAATTGTACTAAATTTACAGTTTGGAATTCCTGGTATACACATTCATGTGCCGGATTTTGAGTCTTTTTCGTTGTTTCGCAGTTTAGTGATTCTGTAGTTTGGGAAGAATAAAGATGGACGGAAATGGTAGTATGAATTTGAGGAATTGGGGGTTTCTTGAGAGGGCAACCACCCCACTCAAAAGCCATTTAGGCCTCCAGCTAATGTCATCAATGGCTGAAAGACCCCTTTTTGGTGGTGATGTTCATGATCAACACCGAGTCCCGCCCTCCGGTGTCATGTCTTCTATCAATGGCGGGCCGTACCATCACCATCGTGTTGGTGGCTTTTCTGAGTCTCACATTCCCGTCGACTATGCAAGGGAGAATTGGATGAATCACGGCAGAGAAAAGTATGTCAATAACTTGCCCGTGAACCAACACCATGGCTATTATCAACTGAATTATGGACTTTCACCCGAGACTTCATCAGCTCATTCCATCCAAATGCCCCAGCAAATTAATATAACAAAAAATGTAAACGTCATACCTCAGATGGAAGAGGTAAGTAAGGAGGGAGATAACGGTGGTGGTGGTGGTGTTGCTCTTGCTAAGAAAAGGGGAGGTGGGAAAGTGCCAAAGTCTCCTGCTAAAGAGAAAAAACCTAGGATTAGAGCTCCTAGGGCTCCTAGAGAAGAGTCTAGCCCTTCGGTTCAGCGGACGAGGACTCCCAAGAAACGGGCAGAAGTTGTGATCAATGGAATCAATATGGATATTTCAGGAATTCCTATACCAGTTTGCTCGTGCACTGGGACTCCACAGCAGTGTTATAGGTGGGGCTCTGGTGGGTGGCAATCTGCATGCTGTACTACTGGAATGTCTCTGTATCCCTTGCCTATGAGTACTAAGCGTCGTGGTGCAAGGATAGCAGGGCGTAAGATGAGTATTGGTGCATTTAAGAAGGTCTTGGAGAAACTTGCTTCCGAAGATTATAATTTCTCTAACCCGATTGATCTGAAGAGTTACTGGGCAAAACATGGTACTAACAAGTTTGTTACAATCCGGTAAATCTATATGGAAGTGCTGCAGCTTGCCCCTAAAATACACATGCTCTTTGTTTCTTCTATACATATATGAAGGGCCTGGCCAGTAGCAGAGGCTTCTCAGATAGTTTCTAACTGGTGGATTTCCCTATTGAGTCAGCTTATGCCTGGTAGGGAGCCTCATATAAGTTATTCAGTTTATTCCATTTGTAGTTCAAGCAAATGTTGATCTTGTCTTAATGACGGCGGATGAGGATATTTGTTTAGATTTAGTTCCTGCAATTACGGATTTCTTATTTGCTTTCTAAAGATTTTGGTTGAGATAATGATCGTTTCTTTTTTCTCTACTAATTTTCTTGAAATGGTGATTGATGAGAAGATAATGTGTTTAGTTTGTAGAGGTTTATAATTGTGATATTTATTATGTTGGAATGAAAGTATTTACGGTGCTATACTGAGGAACAAATAATTGAAAAACGATTAATGCATGAAGCTGCTTAAATATGGAATACTACATGTTAAAACTGCCTAATGTCTCAGTGAGTTACATTTGTGACACTTAACCTGTGCATGTCTTTGAGCTAGAGCTAGACTAGCCTGCATCAGATTAAGTCTCAAAATATGTGTCTAAATCATGCTAATAATTGATTTAGAGAATAACATTCCTGGAATGGTAGACTAGTATGCCTTTGAGTTGATTTAATCAAATTCAGGGGCTCTAGGATATTTCAGAATTCGATTCTAAGAAGAAAGGAGATGCAGTTCTTGTTGATATCCATGGAAATGAAGGAGAAAGGATGAGATGTTTGGGATACTCATTATATCATAGGTCAGGTAAAACTGAGGCTGACTGATATGCAATATAAGGCTTAAAGGTGAACAAAAAGCAGGGCTCCGGAGGTTTCTTCTTAAATGTGCTGTTCAAACTCCGGAAGTAAGATTTGTAAAACACTGTTGCTTCAATGAAATACTGGTATTAAAGTACTTTACTATTTATAAAATGAGCGCTAGACATAAATTATTCAGAACTTAATGTTATCTGGATCTAGTTCTTTTTTCTTATAACTCAAATGATCATATTTCTAAAGTTGATACACAAGCGTTAGGCAACGACGTGACTGTTTTTAATGAATCAAATGAATTGTTTGAAGTTTCCTTTCATAACTGCCTGTAAACAGCTAAAAGAAGGATTTCCATCATAAATTGAAATTAAGTTGTGTGCTTCCTACACGTATGTCTTGATAGAAGTGAATACAGGCTATCTATGGAATGGTTTTAACCTGTCTCTTGCCGCCATTTGTGAATTGTATCTACGTGATGGCTGATATTCTATAATACTGTTAGTTTAGGTGTTGTTTTGTTGATTTGATCTATAATATTACATGTTTTTGCTGTAATATGTTACTTTTGGGACTACTTTAGGATTAGCCTTCTTATATTGAGATTACATGAATGAAATAAACATGGTAACTTCCATTATGTCGTATTGTGAAAGTCTCTAAAGGCTAGTGTATACTATAGTATGTATGGGTCGAAGGTGGGGACACTTGGAACAAGAGCTGCATGTAGTTGCAGGCGAGCATTTTGGAAGTAGGAATTGCTGAAGAAGATTACAGGTTGACGAGGGAAAATGAAACGGTTAGTGTCATTTTTCCTCCATGGATTATGAGAATATGCCGGTAGGCTGATAAGTGCATCAGGTGAGATGGATATCGAAATCCATCTTTAAACAATGAAAATGTCCATGAAATCATTTATGGGCGATGGAGTGACAATGAGTCGCTTAGAATTTGGTTCTCTTCTTGTGAAATGCTTATGCTTTATACAGAAAGTAGTACATATAAGATAGTGTACTATGCTTCTTCTCAATTTATGACCATGAAAGTACAAACCTCAATCTTCATTTAATTAGTCTATATGCTTGAAGTGTTGAATTCTACTTGACAATTGAAGTTGAAATAAACCATCGTAGTCCTATCCTTTACAAGGTTTTAATGATTTAGCACAAATCTCCTTTTCCCAACTGTACCCATTTTTCACCAAAATATTGCTCCTTTTTTCCACTTGGTAGCAGTTCAACTCATAGTTTATGTATGCTTGATGTGGTCATTAATTTGATTGAAGCATTGGGTCAGTGGGGGGAATGGTTCAATTCTCGACTCAATAATTCAAGTGGTGGATCATTGTCAGATTGAAAGTTTGTCAGATTGAAAGTCTCATATTAATATATATTTTTAAACTGAAATATGAATATTATGAATACTTTTCTTATTTCATTTTTTTAAATTTTTTTTTTTTTTTATTTTGATTTGTTGTTTTCAGCTTTCAGTATTACAGAACTTTTAAAACTTATTTAGTTTGATATTTTCGAAAAAAGTTAAACTTATAATATAAAATTCAAAATGTATTTTTGACGTTTTAAATATTTTCACATAGAACGAGCACTTAAAATATGGGAAATAAATGTTTAAATATGTTTTTATTTACATAAAATTTTAAAAAGACAAAAATATAAAATTCTAAAAAAGATCAAAAAATTTACCAAATTCTAAAAATAAAAAATTTGAAAAAATAACATTCTATTAGAAACATAAAAATTATAAAAAATAAAAAAAGTCCAAACTCTTAATGGTTATCTACATAAAAGATTTGAAAAAAAAATATATTTAAACGAACAAATAAAAATTTTCAGTACACGTCATTAATTTATATTTTTTATATTTTGCCGACTCAATTTATTATTTATTTTTGTTGTATTTTTAAGGTGGAAAAAACATTGTAAGATATATCAATTTTAAAATGTATATGTTATTGGATAACATATTAATATAAAATCGTTCTATTTTATTTAATAATCAAACTTCATGAAATACAATGTTATAAAATAATTTCTCAAAATTTCATATCAACGGTGTTTTCTATTTTTTTATATTGAGAAAGAATTTTTCAAAATAACAAATCAAATACATTTTTAGCAATTTTAAAAGAGACTTTCAAAATATAAAATTGAAAATGAATTCAAAACTGAAAACTAAAGCATAAACCAGATAAGCTTATTTTTTTTTTAATATTATTTCCCATTTTTTTATGTTATTTAACTTGATTCTCGGGATTTTCATTTTATGAATTTTGCAGTTTGTGATTTTAGGGATTTTCATATATATTGCAACTAGAAGTTTTCTTTTTCTTCTTCGACTTCGACCATCGAAGATTTTGATAAGCCGTAGTGTCAAATGTGGGAATTTGTTATAAACTTTAGGTGCTAAGAGGATCAAAGAGAAGTGTGATTAAACTTATCCGATGTGTCGAAATCTTACTAAAGCTCGCTACAACTTTTTGTGCGATATTCTAAATTTTTGACACCTAAAAATTGTGAATGGAATTGAGGAGACAGACCACCTAAGGAAACAACCTCAAGTTGACAGCAGATCTAGCCTCGAAATGCACAGGTCAAAGTGTGATTAAACATATCCCACGCTTGTAAATAGGAACGTTACTACGTCGTAAATGGTCATAAATTTTACTATTGTCCGGTTCAATGTCCTTGATCCTAGGATAGCCAACGAACTTCTGTTTCTCAAGGGTAAGCCACTTGTCAGTACAATCTGAAAATTTGCCTCCTATTCAACCAAATTCACGTTAATCTTAATTTTCAACTAATTATCATTAGAATAGCTTACAACAAAACTCACAACACAAAATCCCTCCAACCCATTTTGAATTTGCAATGAAATTGTTTTAAGATTGTTCATATTTTGTCCAAAACCCCATTAATCTGGTTTTGTGGAGATTACAGTAAGTTTCATGAGTTCTTGTAGGTAGCTAGGAATGGATGAAGAACTTCCCAAACTGAAGATATCGCCTTCGTTTAAACGCATATTCGACTCAACAATCTCACTCAGCCACGAGGATTCTTCTTCCGATATTGAAGATCATCGATATACGAGCTTGAAGGACATAATCTTAAGCACTTCACCACAGCATGCAGTAAATAACGATCCATCTAATGCATTTGATTCTTCCAACATTTCCATTCGCAACGAACTTGTTAAGCATGCAGCATCGGCCTACGTGCAGTCGGCTGCCATTCTTGTCAATAGAGATCAAGATTTGATCTCCCGTTTCTGGGAAAAGATGAAGATAAGTTGTGTTGGATTCCTTTCATGTTGGCACACGTGTGTTAGGGTTCCATTACGAGCTATTTTCCATCCGGTTCTCCACTTTCTTTATCGGTCTGTTGACAGGATTCGCAGTGCTTATATCAACTAATGAAGGTTCTAGCGAGAACTCATTGTTGGGTTTCTTAGATTTTCACCTTTCTATAAGTGTTTTCGCCTATATTGTAACTGGTATTCATTTATTTGCAGGACATTATCTAGTCTATTTTTGTATCCTAATTTATTAGGCCATTATGACAAATATTACAGGGGAAATTACACTCGGTACCTTTATATATATATATATATATATATTGTTAGAATATTTTAGCAATTTGGGGCCACATGTAACATATTGAAATGTGTGTGCTATTATCTAAAGTAAATTGGTCATTAAAGTGATCCACTAAGGATAAAGTTTGACTAATGGGTATTGAATTTCGTGGAATTAAAGTGTAGAGATCGGAAGTTTGTTTTAAATTGTTGAGGGGCCGATTTAAAACAAATGAAAGATGATGAATAGTCATTATCTTATGAATATATGGGTTATGGTCCCCATTTGAGTGTGTTCTTCAAGTTTTCTACATCCCCATCCATAGAAATCAAGATTGAAGTGAAGTTCACAAATCAAATTGGAAGATCGTGATCCTTTCAGGCTAACAATCTAATTATCATGGATTCAGGTATGTTTTATGATTATGTTCATTTTCGGATTTCAATATGGAGATGGATCTAGGGTTTTTATGTGAAAAAGATTTGAATAAAGTATGTGATTTGACTATTCCTTTTCGATTTTTCTAACAAGTGGTATCAGAGCCATCCATAATTGAAATCATGAGAAATGGAATTTTAAGATTCTGAATTCTATGAAATTATTGGATCATTTTGTTATACATCAAGAATTATAGCATGTTATTCTGATTTTAATCATGTTATGATTTTGTTATTTGATTTTTCATGTTATGTTATGGAATTCTTTCATATTATGCTTTGGATATAAAGATGAGCATGTTATAATATGATTTATTGAATTTATTCTATGGATATAGCATGGAATAATAAAGATCTATGATTTTCTTGAAAATTCGAATTTTTGAAATTGGGTTTTTTTTTTTAATCTGAAAATATCAGTTTTAAAAAAAAAGAATTTTTTTTTTTTTTTTAAAACTAGTCCGGTTGCTGTAGCAGCCGGATTTTGCAGCATCCGGTGCTGCGGCTGCAACAGCAGCCGGGCAGCGGCGCCCGGCGGCTGCTGCGGCGAAGGGGGGTTGGCGGCGCCGCCAGGGAAAGAAAATAATAAATGGCCAATAAAGTTTTCGGTTATGGGACATAAAAGGGGCATTAATTTGAGAATTAATTTGAAGGTTTTTTTGAGTTATGGAATATTTGGAGGCGGGGGTATGGACTGCAAATTAGAATTTATTAAGCCCCTTGCTTGCAATTTAAAATTAGGGTTAAATTTTATAAATCAGTCCCTAAAGTTTAAAGTTAATCCTAATTGGGCCTTAAGGTTATGAGTTTTAATAATTCAGCCCCTGAAGTTCTGAAATTAATTAATTTGGGCCATTTAAGTTCTGAATTTAATTATTAAGTCCCTGAATGTTCATAATTGGTTTAGTTTGGTCCCTAAAGTTCCGCATAATTGATTTTTTAAATCCTAAACTTTCCAATTATTAACATTTAGCCCCTAAAGTTTTAAATTATTGATTTTTGGGTCTCTAAAGCTTTCAATAATTAATTTTTGACCCATAAAGTTTTGAATTAATTAATTTCTACCCCTCAAGTATTGAATTATTAACCCTTAGGCCCTTAAAGTTTCATAATGAATAAAATTAAGTATTTTACTTTTCAAATTATGGTATAAAGGACTCAATTGATTTTATAATATTCAAAAGTGAATTGATTGAAGCAATACGTTGCCAAAGCAACCTCTTTTGTGAAAATTAATTAACTTAGAATATTAGTAAGAATTCGTGTGTATGATTGTTCATGCGGATATTGACCGGCCCAAAGGAAGGTTAATATTTGGCCGAATTTGATACACACTTGTGGTGGTAAACATGTGACAATTATAAGGTTTCCATGTGAATAATAAATCAATCCAAAGATGGGTTTATTAATTGACAGGGTTTATTGTCAATGTTTGATCACTACACCAAGAGTACCACTCACAGTTAATATTACTGTCCAAAGACTTGATATTAATGATGTGCTAGGTATCTTGAGATGAGATTTACCATGATTTGATTAATTGATTATTGAATCTTAATATTGATGTGAGCATAATTCTTCCATTTTCTCTCTACAGCTAATTCATCTGCTACTACCATATCTGCTAATATCAACTCTATTCCTAAGCTCAATGGGACAAACTTCAAGGATTGGAAAGAGAGCGTATTAATTGTTCTCGACTGCATGGATCTAGACCTTTTGTTCCGGATTGATCAACCCACTCATCTGACGGATGAAAGTTCCCCCGATGAAAAGAGTAACTTTGAGAAGTGGGAACGCTCTAATCGCATGAGTCTGAGGATCATTAAGCGCGGCATTCCGGAAGCCTTTCGAGGCGCAGTATCTGAATAAGTGACTAATGCTAAGGATTTCCTTACCGAAATTGAGAAACGTTTTGCGAAAAACGATAAGGCTGAAACAAGCACGCTTTTGCAAAGCTTGATTTCAATAAAGTATAAAGGTAAAGGAAACATAAGGGAGTACATCATGGAGATGTCTCACATTGCTTCAAAGCTAAAGGCACTAAAGCTCGAGCTGTCTGATGACTTGCTCGTACATTTGATATTGATATCGCTTCCTGCACAGTTCGGTCAATTTAAGGTCAGTTATAACTGCCAAAAGGAGAAATGGTCTCTAAATGAGCTCATTTCATATTGTGTGCAAGAGGAAGAAAGGTTGAAACAAGATAAAACTGAAAATATTCACTTGGCAAGCACTTCTAAAGATAAGGGCAAGAAAAGAA
The DNA here is from genome assembly GCA_019097785.1 of Fraxinus excelsior. Classification (NCBI taxonomy): domain Eukaryota; kingdom Viridiplantae; phylum Streptophyta; class Magnoliopsida; order Lamiales; family Oleaceae; genus Fraxinus; species Fraxinus excelsior. Next base: position 39,126,363 of record CM032623.1, read on the forward strand.
AGAAGGAATTTCAAGCTGCTCCTAAGGGTCCTGTACAAAAGAAACAGCAAGAGGACAACAAAGAGGGATGTTTCTTTTGCAAAAGTACTGGACATATGAAGAAGAATTGTACCAAATATCTCGCATGGCGTGCAAAGAAAGGTACAAATCTTACTTTGGTCTGTTCTGAGGTTAATTTAGCTTCAGTACCTAGAAATACTTGGTGGTTAGATTCTGATGCTACTACTCATATAAGTATTTCTATACAGGGATGCCTGAGCTACCGAAAGCCAAATGATGGTGAAAGATACATCTATGTTGGTGATGGCAAGTCGGTAGAAGTTGATGTAATAGGCATTTTTAGGTTATTGTTGGGAACTGGTCATTATTTGGATTTGAAAGACACTAAAGTTGTACCGTCTTTTAGACGAAATTTGGTTTCTGTTTCTTTGTTGGACAAATTTGGTTATTGTTGTTCATTTGGAAACAATCAGTTTAGTCTTTCTTTAAATTCTAATATTATTGGTACTGGTTTATTATCTACATTTGATAACCTATACTTGCTTGATACTGTTACATCATATAATGAAAACCTACATGTGGAAACACGTGGTACTAAACGCAAATTAAATAAAGAAAATTCAGCAAAATTATGGCACAAGCGCTTAGGTCACATCTCTAAATCTAGAGTTGAACGGCTTGTGTCAGATGGTATTTTGGACTCCCTTGACTTCACAGATTTTGATGTATGTATTGAATGTATCAAGGGAAAACAGACCAAAACAAAAAGATTAGGTGCTAACAGAACTTCAGATGTCTTAGAATTGATACACACAGAACAAAACAAAAAGATTGCGAATCTGCTTACTAAGGGATTGACACCCAAAGTCTTTCATGAGCACATTGCTCATATGGGTGTTGTATATCATGAGGATATCAAGTTTTAGTGGGAGTTTGTATTTTCATTGCTTTATGTTTTGGACACATTTGTGTATTTGGATATTGTTCTGTACAGAAATAAAGTTTTCAGTTTATTACACTCTGTTATTATGTTCAGTACTGATCTCACTTAAGAAATAAGGTTGGACCAGTTAGAAATAGACATGTTTGGGTCATATAACATGTAATGTTCATGCTACACTTCATGATTGATCTATGTCATTTGGTTTTATGGGTGTACGTGACCATTGATGGATTTAGTCACGTTAAATGTGACGAAAATCGCTTTGATCCTACATCGATATGACTGATGGACGAGATTGTTTGAAATACCCGTAATAATAATAATAGCAAAATTTTGAGCTCATAAAGGTGTGCACATTTGAAAGGTTACACATATGGTCCAGTGGGAGATTGTTAGAATATTTTAGCAATTTGGGGCCACATGTAACATATTGAAATGTGTGTGCTATTATCTAAAGTAAATTAGTCATTAAAGTGATCCACTAAGGATAAAGTTTGACTAATGGGTATTGAATTTCGTGGAATTAAAGTGTAGAGACCGGAAGTTTGTTTTAAATTGTTGAGGGGCCGATTTAAAACAAATGAAAGATGATGAATGGTCATTATCTTATGAATATATGGGTTATGGTCCCCATTTGAGTGTGTTCTTCAAGGTTTCTACATCCCCATCCATAGAAATCAAGATTGAAGTGAAGTTCACAAATCAAATTGGAAGATCGTGATCCTTTCAGGCTAACAATCTAATTATCATGGATTCAGGTATGTTTTATGATTATGTTCATTTTCGGATTTCAATATGGAGATGGATCTAGGGTTTTTATGTGAAAATGATTTGAATAAAGTATGTGATTTGACTATTCCTTTTCGATTTTTCTAACATATATATATTTTCAAAATTACTATGCATTCTTTTTTATTTCCTAATACTATGCATAATCAAATCGGAAAGCCTTCCATTTATCATACAACTTCGGTTTCTCCCACCACTGTCACAACACAGAGACTTGCATTGGCTTCGCTGATCTCCACCACCAAATGATGGAAGTTTTCAAGAGAATCGAATTGAATTGAATCATGAATCAATGATTTTTTTTTTTTTTGATAATAGAATTAAATAATTTTGTTTTTATTAAGATATGGAACCAAACAAAAACCGAACCTTTCGATTCTGGTTTAATTTGGTTTGGTTCTAGTTTCATTTCTTAAGTTTTTAGACTTGCACAATATCCATAAGTTAGTAATATATATCTAAACAAAAATAAATAAACATTAAACGTTCAGAAATTTCAAATTATTAATCATCAAAATCACAAAAGTCCAAATTAATAAACAAAAATAAAATATAGTCATAATTTGAATATAAAAATCAATTTTCATTTCCATACAAAAGATTGTCTAATAATAATAATAATAATAATTCACTAAATTAATTGTAGTAGTTTTGACGGTACACCCCCATAATAAATGATGAATTATGTAAAAAATTTAAAGTTTACTTTTATAGACAACCATTAACTGTTTAATACTCCAAGAATGTTTATTGGATTTTCCTAAGAACACAAATAATTCATTGAACAATCAAGGTGAAAAAATAGTTTATCAAAATTCAAGTATTCCCACCTCATTCCATCCCATACCAGCCAAGTTGTCTTCTATTCCATTTATCCCCCCAAAATGAAATCTGTATGATTTCTAGATAAATCCAACATCGCCACTTTGCCCACCACCAAAATCAGAATTGTATACATTTGACAATGGACAACGACAATTTGAGTGTCGCCTCTTACACAGAGGCGAACCCAGCACCCGGCCAGGGGGCTCGGCCGCACGTGCTGGGCTCCGTCGGAACAATTCTGACCTCTGGGAAGAAGATGAGGGCCGCACCGGCACGCCTGATTTTCTGGAGCTGCCTCTGGTTTGTCTTTTTCCTCTAACTTTTTCTTTTTTGGTTTTGTTTTGAATTGGGCCGTTGAACTTGTGGCCCAGCCCGGCCCGGCCCAACCCATCCTTATTTTTATTTTTTAATTGGGACATCTGAAAATGGGAAGCTTTTTTTATTTTTTTTTTAAATTTTGTAATTGGGTTAGCCCATTTGTTTGGCTGTCCAATCCTTAATTATATATAAGTCTAGCCCAAGTGCCCATCCCATTTCACCCCAATTCAATTAAACCAAAATTGGTCAAATCTTCCAGCCTGGATATTTTGATTTCTACCTGTCTACGACTTCGGCTGTCTTCTCTCATTCGCGGTCCACCTGCCACTGAATCGTCACCGCCACTGACCACCTGTCCAGATGCCTACCTGTGAATGGGCACATCTTCCTGACTTCCTCACTTTGCGACGTGCTGTCAGTTTTCAATTTTTGTTTTGTTTTTGGTGTTATTTTATATTTATGAGTTATGAAATCGTGATTTTTGATAGTTTTTAGTGTTGTTTCATGTATAATTTATGAATTGGAACCCTTTTTTTTTTTTTTAAATCTTCGATTATTCTTTAATAAATTACAGGCTCCAATTAGAAAATAATAAACTAGGAGGGAAGAGGGAATCTTTAAGACTTACTAACTTAATAGAAGACGTTTTCACAGGAAACAACAAATAGTTTTACCTTTCTTTACCCGTTGTAAATTTGGAATTGGAGGAAATTAAAATTAAATTTGGAATTGATATTAGATTTGGAATTGAATTTCCGATTTGGATTTGGATTTATGAATGTTGGCACTATTCACTTTTAGTTCACTGATTTTGCTTTGAAATAAGAAATTAATTGTATGAGATTATGAGAAATGAGAATACAGTTGTCTAAGATCACAGTTACAAAGTATGTTGTATTGCGTATTTCTTTAATATTATATAAAATATTAATAAATGACATCGCTCTTACGATCGCTGAACTTCAATGTTGGGTCCGCCACTGCTCTTACATAATGAAGCTGGTTATCGTGTGGTCGGGGAAGGATTTTGCTGTCAAAGTTGCAAATGCAGTGAACCTGCGATTACTGCGTGGTGGTGATGCTATAGTGGCGATGGCGCTGTAGGGATGATTTTGTTGTCGAAGCTGCAAATGAAGTGAACTCACTATTGCTACAAGGCAGTGACACTACTATTGACGATGGCTATAGATCTATAGGTTGCTTGATGATGACATTGCAGTGACGCGGTAGTCCAACGACTGGTATATTTGGAAGTCGGGGATGGTGCGCAATGGTGCGATGGTCTGATGAGCAAGTTATTTTTCAATCTCCATCTCTTTTGTCGGAATGGTTGTCGACGATGGTGGGGGTGAGTGAGAAGAATAGTGATTATGACCTAATTGTGTAATTTGTGAGTGACAAATGACTTGTGACTTAATATGTGATTGTGACCCATATATTATTTAATATGTGATTATGATATTATATGATTTGTGAATTAATTTGTGATTGTGACTCACAAATTATGTAATATATGTAAGTTGAGTTAACATACTTAATATCATATTATTATTGTTAGGCATTTTGATACCAAATAAATCTTAGACGATGATGACTTGTCGGATCAGATTAAAATCATATGATACGTTTGGAACTTATTATTGAGATTATTTAAAATAGTCAACCCAATAACACACAACGGCAACCCACAAAAAGTAGTCGGATCAAGTATTACATTCAGGGCTCGACCAACTTACTTGACCTAAGTTGCTAGTATATATACTTGGTCCCTTTTGTGATATGTATAATACACATGTACACACGATTTAGCCTTTAGCCCCTTTTGGTGAGATTTTCGGCCGCTTCTCAGTGACACTTTGCCGCCTCCTTCGTGCGGTCCCTTTGTGACACTTTTTCACCTCACCTTTGTTGGCACCTTGGTCAATGTCTTGGCCACTGGCTTTGCCCCTGTTCTGCTCGATTTTTCCCTGTTGTTCAGCCATTTTCCCTTTCTTGCTGTTGCCCTTCGCTACCTCCGTGTGCAATGGTTTCTGCGTGATTCTAGTGGGTTTTTCCTTCATGGTTTTGAGTGGGATTCTTGGTTCTTTCGTGTGGAGCTGCTTTGTGTGTTATTGGGCTATTGATTTGAGCCATGTCCAATCCATTTTGGTGCCAATCTTTGTGATATTGAAGGAAAAGTGTTTATCTTAATTCATAGTATTTTGATTTCATTGTTATTAATTGATTTGGAACTCACTTAGTGTTTGTTTAATCAGTTGAAGGTTGTATTTAACTCCACAATTCTTCAGTTGGAAGCCCATTGTAGACTTCTCTCAATGTTATATGGATGAGTAAATTGGGTTTTCCCACTCGATATCATATTAGTTACAAAAATACCCTTAAAATTATGGATATTTTGAAAAATCATATGAAAGAATTTTAGGAAGTAAAAAATACGGTGTAAAATGAAAAAGTGACACAATGTCACTTTTTTTAAAAAAGTGACAAAACTCAAAAAATGTGACAACTAAAAAAAAGGTGATACTCTCTCAAAAAGTGATACAAACTCAAAAAAAGTGACAAATACTAAAAAAAGTGATTGAAATCAAGAAAGTGGCTGAAAAAAAGTGATAAACACTAAAAAAAGAGACAAAATTCAAAAAAGTGACGAATTCAAAAAAGTGGCACAAATTAAAAGTATACAGATTAAAAAAGTAACATATAATAAAAAAAGCGACAAACTAAAAAAAGTGACATAAATTAAAAAAAAGTGGCAAAACGCTCAAAAGTGACGAAATTCAAAAACAATATTATTGCCTAAAATGTGATATACAACTTTTATTAAAAGTGATTATTATTAAAAAAAGTGCTATAAATTTTAAGAAAATGACAAGAAAAAAGTGACATACATTAAAGAAAAAAAGTGAGAAAAATTCAAAAAAAGTGACAAACGTTAAAAAAGTGACAAACATTGACAAAGATTAAAAAAGTGGCAAACATTGAAAAAAAGTGACAGAAATTCAAACAAAGTGACAAACACTAATAAAAGTGACAAAATTCAAAAAGGTGACAAAACACCAATTAAAACATTAGAATGAGTTCAATAAAGTAACAAAAAAAGTGACATAATCAAAACACCAATTAAAACATTAGAGATAACAATTTTACTATCAGAGTTATAAAACTTTGGGTGAAAATTTCCATAACATTGAAAAAAAGTAACAGAAATTCAAACAAAGTGACAAACACTAATAAAAGTGACAAAACACCAATTAAAATATTAGAATGCGTTCAATAAAGTAACAAAATAAAGTGGCATAATCAAAACACAAATTAAAACATTAGAGATAACAATTTTACTATCAGAGTTATAAAACTTTGGGCGAAAATTTCCATTCCTGTTGTAACATACAACCCAAAAAATCAATTAGATATCGTATAGCTACTAAAAGTTGGTACTAGATGCTGAGATCTCCGTCAAATTCCCAATCTGACTACCATTATCCATTCAAGACACAGAAAAGCAACAATCATTCTCTCCTTCCTAGAATTTAGTTTTGCATTCGTTGGACGGATGTCTCAACACACTCTCCACACAAAGATCTTGTACTTCTTTAAAAACCAGGAGTTCCCATAAAGCACTTGGCCAAAGCATCGACCTATTCAAAACTTCAATGCAAAATATCATTGTCACAACATTCAGCAAACTCACAACCTTGGTTATCAATAGGCACTACACCTCATCACCTTTTAGAATCTTGTCATGTCTTCACCCACTGCATTACATGAAAAGTCTCTTAGTAGAATTACTTACCCAAAATACAAAACACATAAAAAGGAAGTAGGATCTCATAAGAATTAGTATGTAATATAGCACCTAACCTTTATTTTTCTAACTTGTTATCTGCACACCCCCCCCTAAGTGTAGACCGTTATAACAACACCTCTAGCTGGAAACCAAGATTGATATCATTTATTTAGTCGATAACGCTTTTATAAGAAGAATAAATTCTCAGAAGTCGAAGAAATTGTCATGGCTTAACTTCAAGTCTTAACTTGTAGCTAAATGTTTTTAAAGCCAATCTTGTGAATTTTTACATAGCAATAGACACAAGCATGGAAAGAAAAAGCAGAAACAATAAACTTTCCCTTAGAATCGAAACTTTTAAATCACCCCTCAATTCGAGGCTCTAAAGTACAAGATGCTCAAGTAGATATACATGGAATTGCAGATGAGAAGTATCAATTTATGGGAAAAGAATGTAAAATTTTATTTAAGAAGAAACATCTGGTGAGAATTCACTCTCCTTAGAATTTGATACTGCCAGAGAAAGAGAAGTCAATAAATCATTAACTTACAGAAGCCGTGTTTCTACCAAAGACAAACTAGATAGGATTTTAAAAAAAAAAATTGTATTATATAGGAATATTTTGCAGGATGGATTGAGTTTTCACCATAGAATTAATAAACACCTTAAGATAAAACAGAAGAAGAAGAAGAAGAACCCAACACTTTTTTCAACGAATCTTTCAGTATAGAGTTGTGAGAATTGCTTTCCAATTCAATATCATTGTCATCTTTTTTCTTGAATAACTTCTTCACTTTCATGCTATTAATTGGAGAGAGACGAGTGTGTAGAATTCGATCCTATACTGTGGTGGCTCCTAATTCTTTGCAGGGAAAATCTGACGAAAGATAGATTGGGGATTTTGGAGAGGTATTGGAGGATTTATAACGTATTAATTACGTTCTTATATAATTTAATTAGTTATTAGGGTATTTATCAAATTAATCAATATTTTAGGGTATTGGACCTAATTTGCCCATCATATTATTCTTCATTTGGAAGTCCAGTGGGCTACAAATTGGATTCCAAAAAGACACAATTGACCCAAATGGAGCCCAAAAGAAGAAAAAGGACTTTCAGTCAAGTTTCAATGATTTTTCATTTAATTTCAAGCAGTGGCCTAAAGAAATTAAAAATTCTATTTCTTCCATTCTTTTTCTTTCAAATAATTATAAGTTGCACATAGATAACTATAGCATAATGCAATTAATGACTAACGAATTAGAAAATAAAAATAAATTATAAAAAAATTAAGTTCAAATTTAAAAACAAAAATGACCATGTAAGTTCAGTGCCTTAACAGATTTTTACTGAAATAGGCTACCAATTATGTTAACTAATCAAATTGAGTTTCTCAAACAATTTCCAATATTGGACTCTCGACGCATATCAATCAAGTCAAACATCACTAACATTGTCGAGATTCTTGTCATGAACCGAGATACTCAAAGATGTTATTAAGACCATGAAGTCTTTAATTTACCTTCAAATTTCAATTTTTATTTTGTGATTAGCCTTCAAATTTCAATTTTTGTTTTGAATAATGCTATTTGTAAGCAATAGTTATAAATAACAGTCTATATGATAGTGGATTTCTAGAATGAGAGAACCACTTGTGGAAAACTAATTCTCATTAATTATAACATAGGTACATGTCTGTGTTTAAATAGAGTTATAGCGGAAGTATAGAAGGAAAGAAAAGAATAAAAAATGTCAACTTCTAAGAAAACTAAATATCCTAGGATATTCATACATTTACAACCGAGATAAGAGAAATATGAAACTTTCCAACACTACCCCTCAAGCTCACTTAAAGATATCTTGCATGGCCAGCTTGCTAATGAGGTTTTCAAACTGTGTTTTTTTTTTTTTGGTAGTCCCTTTGTTAGTATATCCGTTACTTACTCAATTGTTGAAATATATGGTAGACATAGTACTTCTTCATCTATGTTTCATTTAATAAAATGCTTGTCTACTTTCACATGTTTTGTTCTATCATGAAGAACTGAGTTGTGAGCAATAGCTATTGTAACTTTATTGTCACAATATAATTTCATTGGTAGTGAATTAGTAACCTTTAATTCTTCTAGCAACCTTTTGATCCATAGAGTTTCATAAATTCCATGAGCAACAACTCTAAATTCTACCTCTGCACCACTCCTTGCCACCACATTTTGTTTCTTGCTGCGTCATGTTACTAAATTTTCGATAACAAAAGTGCAATAGCCAGAAGTTGATCTTCAATCAGTAACACTACCAGCCCAATTTGTATGAGTGTATACTTTAACATGTAAATTCCCATGTCCTCCAAATAATAAACCTTTACATGGAGTCCCTTTTAGGAATCTTGTACATAGCATCAAAGTGCTTAGGTCCTGGTGAGTACCTAAATTGACTTACCATGCTTGTTGCTCAAAGATACGTGATTTACTAAGTTCGACCTTACGTGCAGAATTATATTAATTAAAGCAACAATTCACTTTTAATTAGGTTCTAGATGGTTAAACAAACAATTCAATTATCCAAAGTTGAATTATCGCAGTTTGTAATACGAAAACAGTAAATAACATAAAATTTGATGACGTAGAGACTCAACTGGGTAAAAACTCCGGGACCAAGTCAGTTACCTCCACTATAGACAATGTATATTACAATTCAATTCCAAACTAGTTCTACTAGCTATTGTAAATCTTGCAACTCCAAGATCTGTTGCTCATTCTAGCCTTGCGATCTGCTACTGTAGATACTATCCAGTTACCCCACTAGAGCTCCTGATCTACTTCCTGTAGCTTCCAAGTTCTACTGTACTTACAAACTCACAACCTTCTCCCCAGATATGCTGTAACAGTCTCACGATCTTCTGCACACATCTTTTCCAAGTGGATACCCATGAATCACATATTCTTATTCTTCTTCCTGCACTTATAGTCCAACCTCCAGAAACTTCTAAAGTCCAACTAAGAAAGTGCCTTCTTATGACCAATAAGAAGTAGGTGGTGTTTTGATTTAAGGAATTGATGTTTTTCCCAACAGGTGGTTGTATGATATCAAGAATCAAAGGATATAATCAATGTAAGAATATCTTGGATCTTCAAATGATGATAGGAATAAGTAATATAATGAACAATCACACCCAATGGCTTGGGTATTTATAATGGAGGGATTCAATTGAATGGGCCAGAAAAATCTGTTTAAAATCTAGAATTAGGATTTTTCGAAACAGCCTTCGCTCGAGCGAAACCTCGACGATGGCGAGCGACGGCCTTTCGCTCGAGCGAGAGCTGGGTGACAAGCGAGCGACAACCGTTCTGTTATAGTCGTTCGAGTAGTGTCCAGGCGACTGGTCAGCGTTAATGCGACACTATGTTTCTCCTCTTTTCATATTCGAACCCTAGACCTCAAAACCCAATTTATACAAATTGCACCCTAGGTCCTTGAAATTTATAACATGTTATAAATTAGTCCATTTGTCCACAGAATCGCCTATATTAAAAACCTAACAAACTCTCCTATTTCACATTTTGTGACAAAACTATACAATAAGTCGAGGAAACAAAAAAAAAAAAAAAATCTAAACTACTCAAACTTCATCAAACCGATTGTCTCTTGCATTCATTGTTAAATCTATTTCCTGAAATCCACAACTCAGATACCCAGTGTAAAAGCACATGATACAAGAAATATAACAATAAATACATGATACCAAAACTAGTTAGATTGAGATATAACACTAATATTAATCCAAACATCAATAAAAACATTAGCATCACAAAAACATAAAAACTCAAATAGCTATGCATACGATATGTAATGCACATTCTCCCCCTTACTGCAAACTCTCAATATTTTTATGCAGTAGGGAAATGTATCTATATCTCTCCTAATGACCTCTCAGACATAAAATGCAAAAAGTACAATAATTTTGCTCTCCCTATATATATTCTTTAAATTCTCTAAAATCTCTCTCCCACTTTTTGTCACAAATGACGAAGGGATATATAAAAAAAACTTTTAACATATAATCACTCAAAAATACAGTCGTTAGCATGCATAAATATAATCAATGTGTAGTAAATTTTCTCACATACTCAATTCAAGTTAACATGGAGTAAATTGTATAAACAATCCATGTGTGTAAAGTGTCACCAATCCTTTGTAAGTAGGACTCCAAACCTTAATTTTGTAAGAAAGAACATACTAAACATTACTGTCAATAAGTATATTTCTCTACTTATAAAAGTCAAACCATAAAGCACAGTAAAATCTAAACATTAATGTTCATTTTGTATAAATATTTTCTTTTCTCCCCCGACTTTGAGCATATACAATTTTTCATATTTTTCAATATTTCAATCTCATAATTATTTTTCACATCTTAAATGCAAATTTTTTTCATTAAGCGACTAAAATGACTCATGTAACAAGTTTTAGACATGTTAACCCAAATCAATTGACCATAGGCACCAGGTTATGAGAAACCTCAAAATGCTTATTTGCTCAAATCAAATAGGCTTCAAAGAAGAAAATAAGATATTGAGTTTTTTTTTATAGTAGGGGATAAATCTGAGTTTGGTCTAATAAATGACGTCAATTCATGTTCAAAGTCATCTTACTAGCATGTGACTGTCATCCTAAATCTCACACATGCGGTAGAGTCTCACTAACAATATCATAGTGTGTGCAGTGCAGGTGATACATGAAGACACATATACTAAATACTCCATATTAACCCAAGCAAGTAATGGAAACTATACTACAACTCATCAATTAGGTTCATACATGATTACAACATGCAAGTTTACGAGTCATATATTATGCTGTAATAAAATCATCATTCCATCATTTTTTTTAATTTTTCAAATTTTAATTTTTTAAATGAATGCGCCATACACAAAACAAAACAAAACAAAAATCAAACACACAAACCAAATTTGCTCATCCATAGATTTTAGGAAAGCTCTCATTCTAACTTTTCAATAAGCATAATTATTGCCATCAAAATAGAGCAGAATAGATAATGAACTACTCATCTAGACAAATTAAGGTCATGAATCAAAATTAGGCTCTGATACTAATTGAAAGATACGCGATTTACTAACTAAGTTCGACGTTACGTGCAGAATTATACTAATTAAAGCAACAAGTCACTTTTAATTAGATTATAGATGGTTAAACAAACAATTCAATTATCCTAAATTGAATTATCGCAGTTTGTAATAAGAAAACAATAAATAACACAAATTTTGATATGGAGAAACCCACCTGGGTAAAAACCCTGGGACTGAGCAAGTTACCTTAACTATAGACAATGTAGGTACAGTTCAATTCCAAACTAGTTCCACTAACTATTGTAAACCCTGTAACTTCAAGATCTGCTGCTAATTCCAGCCTTGCGATATGCTACCGTAGATACTGCCCAGTTATCCTACTAGACCTCATGTAGCTTCCAAGTTCTGCTGTATTTATAGACTTACAATCTTCTCCCAAGATATACTGTAGCAGTCTCACGATCTTCTGCACACGTCTCTTCCAAGTGGATACCCAGGAATCACCTATTCTTATTCTTCTTCCTGCGCCTGTAGCCCAACCTTCAGAAACTTCTAAAATCCAACTGAGAAAATACCTTTTTATGATCAATAAGAAGTATGTGGTGTTTCGGTTTAAGGAATTGATATTTTTTCCAACAGGTGGTTGTATGATCTAAAGAATCAAAGGATATAATCAATGTAAGAATATCTTGGATCTTCAAAGGATGATAGGAAGAAGTAATATAATGAACAATCACACCAAAATTTGTCCAATGAATTTGGTATTTATAGGAGAGAGGAATTAGGTTGAATGGGCTAGAAAAATCTATTTCAAATCGCGAATTAGGGTTTTTCGAAACAACTTTTCGCTCGAGCTAAACCTCGACGACATGTGAGCGATAACCTCTCACTCGAGCGAGAGCCGGGCGACAAGCGAGCGGTGACCACTGTGTTTTAGTCGCTAGAGTAGTGTCCAGGTGATAGACCATCGATAATGCAATGCTGTGTGTCTTATCTTTTCATACTCGAACAGTAGACCTTAAAACCCAATTTATACAAATTGTACCCTAGGTCCCTGACTTTTACAACTTGTTACAAATTAGCTCGTTTGTCCACAGAATCACCAATACTAAAAACCCAACAGTAGCAAAGGCTATGTTAGGACGTGTATGAGAGAGATATAAGAGTTTTCCTACCAATCTTTGGTATTGCTCTCTATTGGCCACTACTTCAGCCTTAGCTAGTTGGAGTTTTATGTTCGGCTCTATAGGTGTTTCTGCTACTTTGCACCCTAGCAGACCAATTTTTCCAAGTAAATTAAGCACATACTTTCGTTGGGAAACAAAAATTCTTTTCTTTGACCTTACAAATTCCATACCAAGAAAGTACTTCAGGCTGCTTATTGCCTTTAGGAAAGGAGTTAGAACCTGTAACATACATCTTATTTCCAACCATTTATCCTATCATAGACTTTTTGATACTCATAAGGCCTTTACTTCAAATGTTTCTCATCTATTTATTCCAAGAACCATTCAGGAGGCACCGGATCACCCGAAATGGAGATTGGCTATTCAAGACGAGATGGATGCACTAATTGCTAACGACACTTCAAAATTTTATTTTTTAAACTTGTACAATATCACATTTCTAATAGGTTGGGATTCAAAACCTCACTTTTGAAAGTTTTGAACATATAAACACACTACGTAAAAGGTTGAAAAGCTAAACCCTTATTTATGCTAGAATTATTTTTGCAAGTTTAAATTTATGCTTCAAAAAATAAGTATATTTTTTTCTCTCTCCATTTGACCGGAAAATAATAATAATTAAAGCTAATAATACTAAATTTAAATTTAAATTAGACATTATAACGAAGTCTAAAAAGCCACAGGGGAATGCTATTATGAAATCCTATTCAAGCTTATTTGACGGATTTTAGTTGAAGTTCTACTTGGAACCCAATTGAGAATTGGAATTCGAGTTAGACTTGAAGAGGACAATGGGATGAAGAAAATCAAGTTTTAATGTAAAGGACCGAAGAGTGGGCGCCGCAACACCACCTGGGCTTTTTTCAGCCTTACGTGATCCCCCTAATTCTGTTTTGAACCATGTTTCTTGTATTCTACTTCAACTATAACTCTACTTTTAGGGATTGGACGTTCTCTATATATAGTTGGCTCTTCATTATGATTTAGTAGAAGTTAGAAACATTGTAAACACATTTTTTTTGTATTCTTTCTCCATCTTATAATAAAATCTCCATTATCTACAAATTATTTTGTTTTTGTGTCCTTATGATCGATTACTTCATATTGTAGCTACAATCTTTTATTTTCTCCAACAATTGGTATTATATTAATCCGATATTATCTTCATTTCTCAACAAACTAGTATTAGAGAGTTTGATTTTGAAATTCTTGGGAAGATCGAGATTTTTGATCAAGTTAATAGCTCAACTTGATCTTTCGTGATGACAACAATGAAGTATGATATTCCACTATTGAATCGCAATACAAGATTTTCTTTGTGATAGGTAAAGATGCAAGCAGTACTCGCTCAAATGGATTTGGAAGATGCGTTGTTGGAATATGATAAGATGCCCACAACTTGAACTTTGAAGGAGAAACAACATAGGGATCGAAATGCCCTATCTCAAGTATATCTTCATCTTTCAAATGATATTTTTCAGGATATTTTGAAGAAGAACTCAACATTTGCATTATGGCTAAATGCACGACGAAGATGTAAGCAATAGTTACTCCATACGGTAACCCCAATCCTATTATCAAGTTAATAGCTCAACCTGATCTTTCGTAAAGACATTAATGAAGTATGATATTATGCTATTGAATTGCAATACAAGATTCTTTTTGTGGTTGGTAAAGATGTAAGTAGTACTCGCTCAAATGGATTTAGACGATACGTTGTTGACATTTAACCAGATGTCCACAACTTGGACTCTGGAGGGAAAACAACAGAAATGCCCTATCTCAAATATATCTTCATCTTTCAAATAATATTCTTTAGGACGTTTTGAAGAAGAAATCAACCGCTGCTTTATGGTTAAATTGGGAGCAATTATGCATGACGAAGAATCTTACTAACGAATTGCATCTAAAGTAACGTCTAAGTTCTCATCATATGCCATAATGTACATCGCTTCAAGATCACCTAACTACTTTTAAGAAAATCGTCACTGATTTGGAGACCTTGAAGGTCAAATACGACGAAAAAGATTTGGGATTGATTTTATTATGTTTACTGCCTGCTTCATATATGCCTTTTAGAGACACGATTGTATATAGTTGTGATACTCTTACTACCGAAGAAGTCTATGATGCTCTATATTCAAAAGATAAGATGAAACATTTTGTTGTATCACAGGGTCATGGAGATGGCCTCATGTTGATAGCCATCGTTCAAGGGACAAGCATGTATGCCAATCAAACAGTTTCACATACAGTATATCACAAAAATAATAAGCTGATTTTATCAAATAAATACTTAACCACGTAACAGTTAAGAGCAAGTAATTCCTAAATTATAGTATAAGCAATGGTTATTCCACACAGTAACTCCAATCATATTATCACCTTACACGATGATGCGTTAATGCTGAGATTTAAGTAGAATATGCCAATTTAGCAGAACAGACCTCGTTTGAAGGTCCGTAAATATCAAGAGATGCGAATTTGCTGATTTAGAGCCACCACTATTTGCCCTAAAATTTCAACAAATATAGTGATGCGATCAACCGATAATAGCAAGCCGAGCATCCAGGAGCAAACCATCCAAAATCAGCCGTATAAATCTAACAATCAACACTAGAAATCGAACCCAAATCCCTCAAACTACTCCCAACTTCGGTTGCTTTAGTATTACCCACAACAGACACACATATAAAGATATAATTGTAGCCACAAAGGCAAGGATAGAGAAGAAAGACGTTAGACACAATCACAAAGAAGAGCAGCCGTTTTTTCTCTCAAAGTAAGGAAGCAATTACACTCGGTAAATGGCAAAGCAATGGAGGCAACAATTTATAAGACACTTAGGTATGGTAATGGGCCAAGCCCAAACACTGGTAAGTGGCCAAGTGAATAATAAGTGGGTCAACACTTAATAAGCCGTCCAAGAAGTGAGAGAACATGCTATGAGCAACTCTGATTAATTAGATTGCTTCCAATGATCCCAAATAATTTTAGGGTGTGGTCGTTTCATCGGGGGGTCAATATTTTAGTTCAATCAATTGGTCAATACCGACTCATAAAATTATATCGATTTAACAGGTCGTTTGACAACAATTTGCCCTACACTTTGGAATAATGTTAAGCATGAAATGACCATATATTATCAAGGAAAACATACTGTGTAAGTCTTTTGAAATGGTAGCTAAAGGTACCTTAAGAAGAAGAAGAATTCAACACAGTGATTTGTTAAATCACTGTGGTTCTGATATAAGCGAAGCAAGTAATGATGATGCATTTTGAAAATCAACTTCTGGAATTTTGTTTGTCATAGTCTTGAGGCTTTAAGAAGTTATAATCTAAATATTTATGGACGTCTCGAACACCTTCCAAGACCTTGATCACCATTGACATCGAAGGTCTGTTGGCGTAGTAACCTTGTAGACACCAAGCAACAACGTGCATGAGACGACATATCTGTTGGAATTGAATGAAAATAATGTTTCATATTCATTAGTTTAATGGAAATCAATTTCACCTCTTCAATTCTATAACTAATGGAAATCAATTTCATAACTTCACCTCTTCAATTCCATAACCCCTCTTCAATGTCTTAATGACCACACTCCCCATCTATGTGTATAAATAGAGGATCTCTTGGTTGGAACAAACACACAAAAAAGAGAGAAACAAAAAACCAGCAAACACAAGAAGGAAAAATTCCCGTTTCCTTCCTCCATTTCTAGTTTTTTTTTTGTTTTTTCTTCCTTTGCTGAAGTCTTTGAGAGATAGACATGGCGGGTTCGTAGGCGGTTAACGTAGTGCAACGTGAACCGACAATCGATTATATCCTGGGAATCGAACACCGGTGAGGCGGCGAATTCGATTTAAGGAAACCGTGTAAACACGGGCCTTCGGTTTGATTATATACTTTGATTCTCCATTATATTTTATCCTACAAGCTTAAATCGAATTCTTTTTTGGAGGATCATATTTATTTAGATTACTCATCAGTTTCTATATTTTCGGTTTCTGTAGTTGTTTTTTTCTCCGGATTGTATTACTCTTTCTTTTCCTTTGTTTTGTTTTCTCAATTGTGTTCATCATTTGTTACAAGTGTATTAAGATAGATTTTCAAGATTGATAGAGAGAAAAGGAGAAAGGAAAAAAAAACGGTGTCTGCACGTTTAAAAAAAATGATTTTTTGCATGGCTTTTACATGGTTTTGCATGAGTTT
>CM032623.1:39143615-39173095 GCA_019097785.1 Fraxinus excelsior
CCCCCCCCCCCCCCCCCCCCCCCCCCCGGTACGAGTAGTATTGCTCAATCGGATAGGACAATCGAGATAGGTTGGAACGCCAATTTTTGATATCCGCCAACACATCAAGTCGGTTAATGAGGCTATTCATCTTATTGTACCCCTAATCTAAAAAAAAAAAAACTATTACAGAAGATGCTGTTAACACCTATTGGACTCCCATTCATTCAAGGAAGGCACTTCGCCAAAGACATGTGCTATTAGGGGCCAAGTGACTCCTAACATGAGTCAACAAACATAAACATATAACAGGTCGTAGCAGTTCCTTTTTTCAGAGTTTTTAAAATAAGGTTATTTACGCAATAAAAAATGTCAATGTCAATCCATTATGAAATCTTATGCACTAGATTTTGAGACAAATTGGACTTGTAAATATATATATATCCCTCTTCTATTAAAAGAGGCAATCATTTGTTTACTGTTCATTTAGGACGTATTTTCCTTTTCCAATTTTATCCCTCATTTTTTCATAAGAAACAAAACAGGGGAGGCGGCTTATGTCCCTTTTAAAAATAATTGCCGCTAATATATTTTATTAATTCTCCCTGCCAATCCTCAGTGCTCTATTACGTATTTTATGTTCCCATTTTATCCTTCATTTATTGTTCACATTTAGTCAGTTTGACAAAGTATAATTATTAAATTGTATTTGTACAGGAAAAAGGGCACTAGATCCTTCTCTTAAAGGAGAGAATCCAAAAAAAAAAAGGCGGAAAAATGAAATTCTTCCCGCCTCAATTGTTGACTTTCATGACAAAAAAAAAAAAACCAACAGAAAACTATTAATTGTAGGCGGTGAAACAAAAATGTGATGACTTTTGCGTATCACATTAACCATTGGCGGTCAAAATTGTAGGCGCCTTTTGATAGTTTCAAGAACTTTTGATTTTTTTGGGGTCGGTTAATTTTTGTAGTCGGCTGAAGAGATTAGTCTATTTATATGGGAGAACTAATGAAGAAAAATTTATTCAATTATCGAGAATTGTTAACCTTTATTGCTGTTTACTGTAAGTCTATCGAAAAATTTATTTTAGTTTCTATTAGATATTAGATATATATTTTGCATGTTTAGTATTTCATTAAATAAAAATACAATTGTGTTCCATGTTTAAGATTTTTGTAAGTAGTTGGTATAGTTAATTTTGTTTTTTTTTATGTTTAGCGTGTAAATACCATTATGTTAATCTATAAATCATGAAAATATTTATTTCACTCCATTATGTTTTTCAGCTTGTACGACTAAGTTTTGAAGCTTTGATATTGCAGCAGAACATAAACTTTGACGGTAAGTATTTATATGTAAAAGTTATTTTTGTTTATATTAGCATGTAAATACCATTATGTTAATCTATAAATCATGAAAATATTTATTTTACTCCATTATGTTTTCCATTATGTTTTTCAGCTTGTACGACTAAGTTTTGAAGCTTTGATATTGCAGCAGAACATAAATTTTTACTATAAGTATTTATATGTAAAAGTTATTTTTGTTTATATTATTATTACTTTTGCATATTTAGTATTTCTTTAAATAAATATAATTGTGTTCGATTTTTGTAAGTAGTTAGGTATAGTTAATATTGTTTGTGTAGATTTAATATTTCTCTATATTTCACAATAATGTTTATATTATTATTACTTTATTATTTCTTTAAATAGTTAATTTTGTTTGTGTAGATTTAGTATTTTTCTATGTTTCACAATAAATTCTGAATCATATTAAGTTAATTTAATAAGTTTGTATGTATGTTTGTGTAGATTTAGTATTTTTCTATGTTTCACAATAAATTCTGAATCATATTAAGTTAATTTAATAAGTTTGTGAACATATCATTTTAGTATTATTATTGGGGTGGGTATCTTCCATTACTGTTAAAGAGTTGTGTGGAAACATTAAATTTTTACTAATTAAATTACAACAATTAATAATACTTACATAAAATTATACCTGAATTTATGTATATAAAAAATCGTTGAAAAATTGAATGGGAAAGAAAATAATAATAAAAAATTAGGAGAAACGTCTCCCCGTTCGCGCACGGGGAGAAATAAATTTTTTTTTTCCTTTCCTTTAGAAAAGGGATATCAAATTTAATTGAAAAATTAATTAAAAACCAAATTATAAATATAAATTCATTTATTAATAATTTAACTCAAAGTAATTAGAAAATATTCGATGTCATATTAGGTTAACTTAATAAGTTTGTGAACATATCATTTTAGTATTATTATTGGGATGGGTATCTTCCATTACAGTTAAAGAGTTGTGCGGAAACATTAAATTTTTACTAATTAAATTACAACAATTAATAATACTTACATAAAATTATACCTGAATTTATGTATATAAAAAATCGTTGAAAAATTGAATGGGAAAGAAAATAAAAAAAAAAAATTAGGAGAAACGTCTCCCCGTGCGCGCACGGGGAGAAATAATTTTTTTTTTATTATTTATTTATTTATTTATTCCTTTCCTTTAGTAAATGGATATCAAATTTAATTGAAAAGTTAATTACAAACCAAATTATAAATATAAATTCATTTATTAATAATTTAGGTCAAAATAATTAGAAAATATTCGATGTCGTACATACATAAAAAACCAAAATTCCTTTCGGGGGCGTTGCCCCCGAGCCCCCTCGACTCCCGGCGTTGCCCCCGAACCCCCACGAGGGGCGCTGCCCCCTCGACCCCCCGACCTGACCGGCCGGTCGATCCCCGTCGGGGGCGTTGCCCCCGAACCTCTAGATTGGTGCATCTCGTCCATTCGGTCAAAAAAATATGTAACTTATTTCATATACTTCGATTTTTAACTTTTATTATGATTATGATTTTCTTTTGCTTGTTATATTTTTAGTCATTCCTAATTCTTTATATATTAAATTTGTTTTCAATCTTCTTTTCAGTTGCAAGATATCATTCTCAAAGTAAAAATATCATAATTTTTAACATCAATTGAATTGTGCTATTTTTAGGTACAATATATTTTTTTATTCTTTTATAAATTTTGTAAACTTCAATTTGCAGTTAACCTTTGTATTTTTTTCTCTAAAATTTTTATTATAGTATTTACCATTTAACTATTATTAACAAATTGTGGACTCTAATTTATATTTATTGTTCTCTTCTATACATTGTCCAATTATTTTTTCTGGTGGTTATAGTTTACTACAGTAGTGCACTCTATCTTAGGTAAGTTTCTCTAACTGAACTATTTAGATTTTTGTTCATAATATTATATGTTTATATAGTATTATAGTTATTTATTTATTTATAGTAACTTATAAATTTGTAATAAATTGCTGGTTCTCGAGTTTTCTTTGTGAATACTATTTTTTCTCTTTTTAAGGTATATTTTCAGTTATTGTTCACAAATTTTGATATTTTAAATTTTAGTTTTACCCTACGTATGTATATTTTAACATATGTAACATTATTTTTTTGTACAGTTTGGTTCAAATTCAATTATTCTACAAAAATTGTTAGTATTGTAATAGACATTTTTGTACCATCTGGTGATGGAGAAGTTGATTCAACTATTCTACAACTTTATTTTATTTCAAAGTATAAAAATGCTAATAACATTCTTTAATTCTTTTAGTTCCTGTTGGTTACTTTGGACTCCAACTATTTGATATGGATACTTCGAGTGGTTTTGAAACAATGTCTCATCGCCAACAAGAAAATCAAAGGAATAGGTATCGACGAAAACGACTTCGAAGTGGTTGCAATGATCGTCGTAGGAGAATAGGTAATCCTCTATCATCTGAACATAATAATTCGAATGATGTACAAATGCAACAACCTATAATGAATCATGATTTTGAGGCTTCTACTTCAAACCAAGATATACATCATATTTCCAACTTGACATTACCAAGTGGTTTTAATGTATTGAACATACCAACGACTGCATACATATTACCGACATGCAATAGTTGTAAATATTGTGGTGCAAGAAAAATTTATAGAGAAAGTAAAGAGTTTTGTTGTTCTGATGGGAAAGTACATATCTCTATGCCTGATCCACCCACTGAATTGTACAACTTGTTTACTTCTAAAAAATCTAAATATATGGCATTTAAAAAAATTGTACGAGGATATAATAACCACTTTGCTTTCACTTCATTTGGTGTCAAATACGATAAAGAACTCTTTAAAACATATCGAGGTATTTATACATTTAGAGTTCAAGGACAAGTATATCATTACGTAAATGAACTTATCCCACAGAACAATAAGCCTTCTTATATGCAGTTATATTTTTATGATACAAATAATGAGATTTAAAATCGTATGAAGATTTCAGAGAACTTTGATGAATGTACTTTAACTATTCTAATTGAAATCTTGAAGGTAAATTCATATAGTAGATTTTTTCGGTCTTTAAGTAATATGACTAACTTACGAGATCATCAAATACATATAAGATGCGATCCAGGACTTGATCAAAGAGTATTTAATACTCTTACCTCATCTGAAGTTGCTGCCATATGGGTCGAAAACGATGAAAATACTAATATTCGCTTTCGTGACATTACCATATACGGTCATTCTGGTGATTCACATAGAGTTCATTATTACTACGGTTGTTATGATCATTTGCAATATCCTTTACTTTTTCCATATGGAGAATCTGGTTGGTATGAAGGCATTGAGAGGTGTAGAAGGACTGAACATTTCTCTAAATTTGTTCAATTTCCTAATACAGTTACCTCTGCAGCTGAATTTATTGAAAAGGAAAATCAAGGTTTGTAAATTTATGTTATTGTACATTCACCTAAGTTTTGCATCGTCAATGTTCTAGTCGAATTCTAATTGAATGATAACTTCTTTTCTGCAGTGCTTAATGGAATGAAGAAACGATCACAGGTTTCTTGTTGAGAATATTATTCATATAAATTGCAAATTATGCCTTCCGGTAAGTCTATTTTACTTCACAGTGGTAGATTTTTCCAGCAATATGTTGTAGATATGTATGTGAAGATCGAAAATGCACGGTTAGACTATTTTCGTAACAACCAAAGTCAAATTCGAGCTGAACTTTATCAGGGTATTGTAGATAGCGTTCAAAATGGAGAGACAAGAGGGTACAAAATTGGAAGAAAAATTATTTTACCTCAGTCTTTTACATGTGGACCTAGAGATATGTTAAGGAGATATATGGATGCAATGGCTATTGTACAGCGTTATGGAAAACCGGACATCTTCTTGATTATAACATGCAATCCAAATTGGCCGAGATTAAACAAGAGCTAAAACACAATGATGAGATTCAAAATCGACCTGATCTAATTGTGCGTATATTTAGAGCAAAACTAGAAGGGTTGAAAAATGATTTATACAAAAAAAATATCTTAGGCCCAGTTGTTGCGCATATATATGTTATTGAATTTCAAAAAAGGGGACTTCCTCATGCACATCTATTGTTAATTTTTAAATACGGGTATAAAATTTGTTCTGCTCTAGATGTTGATAAGATAGTTTGCTGTGAAATTCCTAATGAAAATGAATATCCTTATCTTCATTCTGTTATTGTTAAACATAATATGCATGTCCCTTGTGGACATCTTAATCCAAAAAACGTATGTATGGAAGGAAACAATAGTTGTAAAAATAAATATCCTAGAGATTATTGTAATTCTACTATATTCGGTGATAATTCATATCCTTTGTATAAACGTCGTGATAATGGTATTTCTATTAAAGTTAGAGGTCAAATGTTAGACAATCGATGGGTTGTACCGTATAATCCTTATTTGAGCGCAAAATTTGACTGTCACATTAATGTTGAAGTATGTTCATCTATTAAAGCTGTAAAGTATTTGTACAAATACGTGTATAAAGGACATGATCGTATTCATTTTTCAGTTTCCACAAATGAAACAGGAAAAGAAACCGACGAAATCTCATCTTATCAATCTGCTAGATGGATATCTCCACCTGAAGCTATGTGGAGGATTTTCTCGTTTAATTTGGCGGAAATTTATCCAACTGTTTATTCTTTACAGCTTCATATCGAAAATCATCAACAAGTAAGATATGACAACGAAGATGATTTGTCTACTATTATTGACAATGAAAATACGAAAAGAACAATGTTGACAGAGTTTTTTGAGGTAAATAAAGCAAATGAATTTGCGCGTACATTGTTGTACCGAGATTTTCCAACCCATTTTGTTTGGAACTCAACTAAGAAGATTTGGACTCTCAGAAAAAAATACGTTGTTATAGGACGAATTGTCGCAGCGAATCCATCTGAAGGAGAACGATATTTCCTACACGTTCTTCTCAATCATATTCGAGGTCCAACATCATTTCATGATTTACGAACTTTGAACGGAGTAACTGTTAATACGTATCGAGAAGGAGCACTTTTACACAGTTTGTTAGGCGGAGACAATCATTGTGAAGAATGTCTGTCTGAAGCTATTATTTATAAAATGCCTACTTCTTGAAAACGTCTTTTTGCTACACTTCTTATGCTTTGCAACCCTGATCATCCAAAATTACTGTGGGATAAAATTAAAGTTTATATAATCGATGATTATGTATATGAAAATATACATTCAAGGGACGCTGAACTACGAGCTTTAGAAGACATCAATTCTATTTTAGAATCATCGGGTAAAAGCATAAATGACTATGAAATAGTATCATTCAATGTAAAAATGAAAGGTTGAGAAGAATGGTTGCAGATGAGACAACAAATTTGAATATAGAAGGAGGCTATGTCTATACATCAAGCTTAAATAATGAACAACAATTTGTGTATGATACAATTATGAAAAAAGTAAATTCCAAATCAAGTGAGATATATTTCATCGATGGTCCAGGAGGAACGGGCAAAACTTTTTTATATAAAGCTCTACTAGCAGGTGTAAGGTCTCAAAATTTAATTGCTTTAGCTACAGCATCTTCTGGAGTATCTGCGTCTCTTTTACCTGGAGGTCGAACAACTCATTCAAGATTTAAAATTCCTCTGGAAACAGTTGGTGAAGTTATCTGTTCTGTTAGTAAACAATCGGCTCTAGGGACTTTGTTAAAAATGTCTACATTAATACTTTGGGATGAAGCGCCTATGGTGAATCGTTGTGCCGTTGAAGCCGTTGATAAAATGCTCAAAGATATTACTGATTGTAATTTGTCTTTCGGTGGAAAAGTGGTTGTTCTAGGAGGAGATTTCAGACAAGTTTTACCAGTGATACCGAGAGGAAAAAAAGAAGACATAATGAAAGCTAGCTTAGTCTTCTCTAACTTATGGCATTCGTATTCACATCTACCGTTGGTTGAGAACATGCGAGCAAAATTGGATCCCACGTTTTCTGATTATTTGCTTAGAGTTGGAAATGGAACAGAGGAAGAACACAGTTGTAACTGCATTCAGCTTCCGAGCAATATAATTGTACCATTTGAGGATGAAATTACATCTCTGAAAATTTTGATAAATCATGTTTTTCCAAATATAGAAGCATATGTTGATAATTTACATACGATGGGAAATCGAGTAATTCTTACGCCTAGAAATGAATGTGTTGATCATATTAACAGAATTTTACTTGATCAGATTCCTGGTACAATTTTCACATATTATAGCTTCGATGAAACAATTGACAAATCAGAACATAGCCTACATGAAGATTTCTTGAACACTTTGACTCCAAATGGTATTCCGCCTCATGAATTGAAGTTTAAGATAAATTGTCCTGTGATGTTATTGCGGAATATCAATCCTTCTGAAGGCTTATGCAATGGAACACGCCTTACTTGTAGAAAATTTGATAAGAATGTAATTCTTGCTGAAATTACAACTGGTGAATATTGTGGAAAATATGTTTTCTTACCAAGAATTCCTTTTATACCTATGAAAAATGATCAAACTTCAATTCATTTTAAAAGAACTCAATTCCCGATTAGACCATGTTTTGCAATGACGATAAATAAAGCACAAGGTCAAACACTTGATTACGTTGGTTTGTATCTTCCTGAACCAGTTTTCTGTCATGGTCAACTTTATGTAGCATTGTCAAGAGCTAAAACAAGCAAATCTTTAAAGGTTTTACTAAAACCATCAAGCGCTGACAATTTACACATTAGATGTACGAAGAATGTTGTCTACAGAGAAATTCTCTCATTCATTCATTTGTAGAAATATAACTTTTTCGTAAGTATTTGTCGCATATTTTAGTCGCTCATTGTTATAATTATATTACTGATTTTAGTTATTTCTTATTTCTATAATAACTAATTTCCATTTGGAATATTTCAGGCTTTATGATATTTGTGTATATTTTTACACGTACTTGGATTTATGACATCACGGTACTCTAAAGTTACAACCATGATGGAAGTAACTATAGCTAAGAAAACTTCAAAAACTCTCATGCATATACTCTTGATAACAGGTTAGTTATTATTACTTTTTTGTCTAATCGTTATTAATGCATGGTATAAATTTTCCCATTAACCATAATTTGTTTTAATTTCAGCCATTTCCATTTTGTCTGTGAGCTTCTAATCATATTTATGGACTCTACATTTTTTTATTTCAAGATATTATCTGATTTTCCTGGTAAGTTCTCTGAACATTCAGGATCAATTTATGATGATATCTGAACAAATTTAGTTATAATCCGTATGCATTTTGTTCAAACTAATGGTGTTACCATCATTTTGCTGAGTTTGTTAGAATGAATCTATTCCTCACCTTTTATATTTTTGCTGCCACTCTATCAAATACCATATTTATGTATGTTTCTGAATTCAGAGTGAATCTTTTAAGGGCTATAATAATAAAAGTAGGGCTATAATAATAAGAGTAGAATAAACTCCATACCATGATGGTCTCTTTTCCTTCGACATCTTCTTTCCTGGAAGCTATCCCAATATTCCACTTGTATGTTTTAGATATTTTTGTGTCCAACCCATTTTACACTTTTGAATATGTCAATACATTGTCTTCCATTAATACTAACTTACGTTTTGTTGCAGCAAGTCCATTGCCACTCTGGTGGACTTCGCATCAATCAAAACTTGTACAATTGTGGCAAAGAATGCCTAAGCCTTCTCAACACTTAAAGTGGTAGTCAAAAGTAGAAGTTGATCCATGATATATCAACTATGCTACATGTTACAAGGTCTACTTTTAAATGCTAAGCCCTATTCTAATAAGTCTAGACGTGCAAATATGAGTGGTTCAACGACAGGAGAAAAATGTTTAATGGCATACAATGAGAATATTTTGATTCATTCTCTCTAAACAATAGTGTATAGTATGAGGCGGCCACCGAAGGTAAGATGAAATTGAGATCCTTCTATGTACTACTGTTATTATTAGACATTTCAATCCTTACATATTTTGGTAATTAATTTCAGTTTATTATTTCCTTTTGGGTAACGATTTCATTGTATACTGATTTAAGTTTTGTGTTGTGTTGCTCATAGCATTTCGAGGACTTTGTGATATGACATTCCTACAAGCATTCTCGTGATATTCTGATAGCATGTAAAGCCTATGTAGAAAGCACTCAATCGGGATGTCTTGTCAAAGGGATTGTTGAAGATGTTGACGAAAGTGATAAGAGCTGCTCACATGATTTGAAGACCAATTTAGTATAGTTCATCACTACGTTAGTAAATACATTTTTTTCCAAATTAACACAAAAAACTGTCAAAAGTTCTTTTATTTAGCTCACATTCGTACATGCTGGTAGGATATAAAATAAATTTTATATCATGTCCCATGCGAAGAGAGGATAGGAGGAAGAATGTGCTTTTATTACTTATGATTTTTGTCATCTAAGATTACAACTTTTTTGCAATTTGTCAATGTTATTGGGTTCCATTCGTCATTCAATTAATATTATGTTCTTTCGTTATTAATTCCTATTTTCATAGCGTTTGATAATAAAGTTCAGTATCTATAATTCTTAACTCTGGAAAAACAAGTGCATGAAAAAATGTTACATTATGCATTAAATTCTTAAGAAGAATCCATCAAAAAATGAGATAAATATATTTTTTTTAAACGCTAATATTACCTTCGAAATGACATTGCCCGTACATTGCACGGGCAATAGACTAGTATCATATAAAAGGCGCAGCAAGTATCACAATGAGTGCGCTGATAGCTAGATGATGCAGTGAAAAGTTTCAAGACTAACACGTGACTAAAAGGCCGTTTGATTTTGAGAATGAATGTTGAGAACCGTGCGTAATTCATTCTCAAATTTAAGAGAATTGTTTAGGCTCCGTTTGATAGCCTATATTTTTCATGAAAAATGGAAAATATTTTTCATTTTCCAATTTTTATAGTGTTTGATTGACGAAATTTTTCCGGGAAAATATTTTCCTTTTTTTTTTTTTTTTTTTTTGCAATTGGAAGAAATTTTAGACACAATAGTAAAAAAGATTTTCACTTTTATTGACAATTTTCATGCAAAACAAAGTCAAACGAATGGTATTCGGTATGATTATTTTTTTTCAATTTTTTTTATTTTTTAATTTTTGACAATTGGAACAAATTTTAGACCTAATAGTAGAAAATATTATCACTTTAATGGACAATTTTTATAAAAAAAAACGAACTCCAAACTTTCAACATTTTCCATAGAAAATTATACTAATCAAACACAATTAATTACAATTTCCAATAAAACAATTTTTAGAAAAATCTTTTCCCTGTAAAATATTTTCTTTCTACCCATTTTCCACCTTGCAATCAAACGGACCCTTAGATTTAGATTTAGAGTATCAAATCTTGTAAACACAATTTTAGTTTCTTGGTGTGTGAAATTCCTCTCCTCTTCCACATAAATCTTTTATTCTTGTATGATCCATTATTTTTCATATTGCTCTTATTTTCTCGTCTTTATTATATGGCCCGATTTTTAACAAGTGGTGGTATCTTATTTGTTTCTAACTAATATAATGAAACTCGACAAAAAAGCCATAAAATCTGAGTTTTACTCTTGTTCCACCAACTTCATTCATACTCCAAAAATCAGTCATGTGCAGGGGCGGATCCAGCACCAGGCCAGCCCCCGCGGCCGCCCGTGCTGGATCCGCCAAGAACAATTTTTTTTTGTTGACAATAGATAAATATTTAGAATATATGGCTAATGATTCATTTTATGTTCAAACATCTCACTCAGCTCATTTGGTTAGAACTAACATTTTCATTTTATAGGTTTTGGGTTCAAGTCTCATTCCAACCAATCTATTATGTAATAGTTTTAGCTCTACAATTTTTAATTTTTACCAAAATTAATAGAACAGGAGGAGAGGTTCGAACCTTGGACCTTTCTTTGGATTATTGAGAGGTTTACCAATATGGCTACTGACGAATTTGTTACTAAAATTAAACAAAATAATATATGTTAAGTTTTAGTGGTGTTAATGTAATTGTAAAAATTCGAACTCGCTCTTCCTTTGAATTATAACTTAACTATAATGTCATTTGGTGAATATTGTGAACTCATATAACAAAATTATATATATTTAGTTTGAATAAAATAATTTTTATATTTAAATTTTAGGTTTTGATTCCCATTTTTTTTTCAAAATACATTTTTTCTTTCTTCTTTTCAAACACATTTTTCAATAAAATAATATTATACACAAATTCAAAACTTTTTCTTATTTTTAAACACATTCTTCATCAAATCAATATTCTAAAATGCATTTTTTTTTTTTGCAAAAAATAGGCATCGAATGAGCTCTTAATATTTTATTGCTACCGATGATCAACTGCCGCCCCGCTCGCCCGTGCTGACTTAAAATCCTAGATTCGCCCCTGGTCATGTGATACTACTTTGCTTGATTTGAGTCTTGAGATGCTCAAATTTTGCTCCAACTGATCAGCTAAATGTTGGTATACATATCCAATGGCTTTTTATGGTCTTCAAAACTATACCAATAATAATCTGTGATACCCTCGTTTTGACGACTTAGGATCTTTTTGCTTTTTATCAATCTCATTGCTCTTGTATGTGTAACTGCTACATTAGTGCTTCCACAAACCAAAAATGCTCACAGATATGGAATTACTCAGAGTGTTAAGTATGATTCGCTCTCTCTCCCCAATCCCTTAGCACAATATGATCAAATTCCTGATCTTGAGTTACTGAATTACTGAGTCCTTTCAAGACAAAAGCAGAGAAAGGACAATGGCTAGATATTGTTGACAAATACGGTGAAGATATGTCGTCTCATGCACGTTGCTGCTTGGTGTCTACAAGGTTACTATGCCAACAAACCTTTGATGTCAATGGTGATCAAGGTCTTGGAAGGTGTTCGATATGTCCATAAATATTTAGATTATAACTCCTTAAAGCCTCAAGACTATGACAAACAAAATTCCAGAAGTTGATTTTGTTAAGGGACAAAATCTCACATCAAATAAAGATGAAAATATAGATCAATTTATAAAGGTTTGGGCTACTCCTCTTAATAAGGTTGACCTTTTAAGATGGAACCTCAAATCTTAACATGGTATCAAAGCTCATTAAGCTCTAACGACCAATTCGATCCGATTAAGACCAAAAAAAATGAGCATACAGATTTCAAGATTGGTCCACTCAAACGAGTCAACATTTTGCGGGGGCATGTTAAGGGATAAAATCCAACATCGAATAAAGATGGAAATATAGACCAATTTATAAAGGTTTAGACTACTCCTCTTAATAAGGTTGACCTTTTAAAATGGAATCTCAAATCTTAACAGATTTTCAAAATGCATCTCCATTACTTGCTTCGCCTATATCAGAACAACAGTGATTTAACAAATTATTGTGTTGAATTCTTCTTCTTCTTAAGGTACCTTTAGCTACCATTTCAAAAGACTTACACAATGTGTTTTCCTTGATAATATATGGTCATTTCAAGCTTAACGTTATTCCAAAGCGTTGGGCAAATTGTTGTCAAATGACCTATCGAGCGATGATGTTAAATTGATATAATTTTATCAGTCGGTATCAACCAATTGATTGAACTAAAATATTGACCCCCGGTGAAATGCCACACCCTAAAATTATTTGGGGTCATTGGAAGCAATCTAATTAATCAGAGTTGCTCATAGTCTGTTCTCTCACTTCTTGGACGGCTTATTAAGTGTTGACCCACTTATTATTCACTTGGCCACTTACCAGTGTTTGGGCTTGGCCCATTACCATACCTAATGGTGTCTTATATATTGTTGTCTCCATTGCTTTGCCATTTACCGAGTGTAATTGCTCTTTTACTTTGAGAGAAAAAATGGATGCTCTTCTTTGTGATTGTGTCTAACGTTTTTCTTCTCTATCCTTGCCTTTGTGGCTACAATTACATATCTATACGTGTGTCTGTTGTGGGTAATACTAAAGCAACCGAAGTTGGGAGTAGTTTGAGGGATTTGGGTTCGATTTCTATAGGTGTTGATTGTTAGATTGATACTAAGCTCGAAAAAGCCATTGGTGATCAAATCTTCCGCTACAATCTAGTATCAGAGCCGGTGGTGAGATTTTTCAGGCCAAAAATCAATCTAAAAACCATTCGTTCAATGAAATCCCAACATGGCCAAACCTAAAAACGCTGATTCCGGCCAAACCATTCACCGATTGGAAAACAGAGGCCAAACCCAGACTCTGCGGGTAGAGGCGCCATTGGGTTTGTAGCATGTTGAGGCAACGGCGGCACGGGAAGCCTTTTCTAGAGAAGTTTTCTTCGGACAAATTGTTTGTTTTATCATGCTGAAAGTTTTGATATTGCTACTTTTCTGTTTCATGTTCTACGTCTGATTTTGGATGGTTTTGCTCCTGGACGCTCGACTTGCTATTATCAGTTGATCGCGTCACTTTATTTGTTGAAATTTTAGGGCAAATAGTGGTGGCTCTAAATCAGCAAATTCGCATCTCTTGACATTTACGGACCTTCAAACGTGGTTCGCTCTGGTAAATTGGCCTTTTCCATTTAAATCTCATCATTAACGCATCATCGTGTGGGTGATAATAGGATTGAAGTTATTGTGTGGAGTAACCATTGCGTATACTATAATTTAGGAATTACTTGCTCTTAACTGTTACGTGGTTAAGTATTTATTTGATAAAATCAGATTATTATTTTTGTGATGTATGTGAAACTGTATTATTGGCATACATGCTTGTCCCTTGAACGACGACTATCAACATGAGGCCATCTCCATGACCCTATGATACAACAAAACGTTTCATCTTCTCATTTGAATATAGAGCATCATAGACTTCTTTGATAGTAAGAGTATCACAACTATATAAAAGACATATGAAGCAAGCAGTGAACACAATAAAATCAATCCCAAATCTTTTTCATCGTATTTGACCTTCAAGATCTCCAAATCAGTGATGATTTTCTTAAAAGCAATTAGGTGATCTTGAAGAGATGTACATTATGGCATACGATGAGAACTTAGACGTTACTTTAGATGCAATTCGTTAGTAAGATTCTTCGTCATGCGTAATTGCTCCAATTTTAACCATAAAGCAGCGGTTGATTTCTTCTTCAAAACATCCTAAAGAATATTATTTGAAAGATAAAGATATATTTGCGATAGGGCATTTCGATCCCTCTGTGGTTTCCCCTCCGGAGTCCAAGTTGTCGACATTTGGTCAAATTTCAACAATGTATCGTCTAAATCCATTTGAGCGAGTACTACTTACATCTTTACAAGCCACAAAAAGAATCTTGTATTGTAATTCAATAGCATAATATCATACTTCATTAATGTCATCACGAAAGATCGGGTTGAGCTATTAACTTGATAATAGGATTGGGGTTACCGTACGGAATAACCCTTACTTACATTTTCATCATGCATTTAACCATAATGCAAATGTTGAGTTCTTCTTCAAAAAATTCTAAAAAATATCATTTGAAAGATGAAGATATACTTGAGATTGGGCATTTCGATCCCTATGTTGTTTCTCCTCCAAAGTTCAAGTTGTGGGCATCTTGTCAAATTTCAACAATGCATCGTCTAAATTCATTTGAGCGAGTACTGCTTGCATCTTTACCTGTCACAAAGAAAATCTTGTATTGCGATTCAATAGTGGAATATCATACTTCATTGTTGTCATCACGAAAGATCAAGTTGAGCTATTAACTTGATCAAAAATCTCGATTTTCCCAAGAATTTCAAAATCAAAAGCTCTAATACTAGTTTGTTGAGAAATGAAGATAATATCGAATTAATATAATACCAATTGTGGGAGAAAATAAAAGATTATAGCTACAATATGAAGTAATTGATCATAAGGACAAAAAAACAAAATAATTTGTAGATAATGGAGATTTTATTATAATATGGAGAAAGAATACAAAAAATGTGTGTTTACAATGTTTCTAACTTCTACTAAATCATAATGAAGAGCCAACTATATATAGGGAACGTCAAATCCCTAATATTAGAATTGTAGTTGAAGTAGAATACAAGAAACGTGGTTCAAAACAGAATTGGGGGTCGCGTAAAGCTGAAAAAAGCCTAGGTGGTGTTGCGATGCCCACTCTTCGGTCCTTTACTTTAAAACTTGATTTTCTTCATTCCATTGTCCTCTTCAAGTCTAACACGAATTCCAATTCTCAAGTGGGTTCCAAGTAGAACTTCAACTAAAATCCGTCAAATAAGCTTGAATAGGATTTCATAATAGCATTCCCTTGTGGCTTTTTAGACTCCGTTATAATGTCTAATTTAAATTTTAATTTAGTATTATTAGCTTTAATTATTATTTTTTCCGGTCAAATGGAGAGAGAGAAAAATCTACTTATTTTTTTAAGCATAAATTTAAACTTGCAAAATAAAATTCTAGCATAAATAAGGGTTTAGCTTTTCAACCTTCTACGTAGTGTGTTTTATACGTTCAAAACTTTCAAAAGTGAGGTTTTGAATCTCAACCTATTACAAATGTGATATTGTACAAGTTTAAAAAAATAAAAACTTGAAGTGTCGTTAGCAATTAGTGCACCTATCTCTTCTTGAATAGTCAATCTCCATTCCGGGTGATCCAGTGCCTCCTGAATGGTTCTTGGAATAAACAGATGAGAAACATTTGAAGTAAGGGCCTTATGAGTATCGAAAAGTTTATGATATGATCAATGGTGGGAAATAGGATGTATGTTACAGGTTCTAACTCCTTTCCTAAAGGCAATAGGCAGCTTGAAGTATTTTCTTGGTATGGAATTTGTAAGGTCAATGAAAAGAATTTTTGTTTCCAAACGCAAGTATGTGCTTGATTTACTTGGAGAAACTGGTCTTCTAGGGTGCAAAGAAGCAGAAACACCTATAGCGTCGAACATAAAACTCCAACTAGCTAAGGCTGAAGAAGTGACCAATAAAGAGCAATACCAAAGATTGGTAGGAAAACTCTTTTATATCTCTCATACACGTCCTAACATAGCCTTTGAACTGTTAGGTTTTTAGCATTGGTGATTTTGTGGACAAACGAGCTAATTTGTAACGTATTGTAAAATTCAAGGACCTAGGGTACAATTTGTATAAATTGGGTTCCAAGGTTTTGTGTTCGATCATGAAAAGATAAGACACACAGCGCTGCATTATCGCTGGTCTATCGTCTGGACACTGCTCTAGAGACTAAAACACAATGGTTGTCGCTCGCTTGTCGCCCGTCTCTCACTCGAGTGAGAGGTCATCACTCACCTATCGCCGAGGTTTCGCTCAAGCGAAAACTTGTTTCGAAAAACCCTGATTCGTGATTTGAAACAAATTTTTCTGGCCCATTCAACCTAATTCATCTCTCCTATAAATACCAAATTCATTGGACGAATTTTGGTGTGGTTGTTCATTATATTACTTCTTCCTATCATCCTTTGAAGATCCAAGATATTCTTACATTGATTCTATCCTTTGATTCTTGAGATCATACAACCACATATTGGGAAAACATCAATTCCTTAAACCGAAACACTACCTACTTCTTATTGGTCATAAAAAGGTACTTTCTCAGTTGGACTTCAGAAGTTTCTAGAGGTTGGACTATAAGCTGAAGCCGGACAGAATAGTGATTATTCTGCATGTTGAAACCAATTGACAAATACAGGGAATAATGCAAGAGAAACACAAAGAGAAACTATAAATGGCTACAAGATCCCCATAGCAATGACTGAGATGCTTCACATTGAAGACATCAGAAATCTCCAAATGGCTGGGGAGGCGTAGTTGGTAAGCATTGTCATTGATCTTTTGCAGAACCTCACAAGGGCCAATCTTCTGCTCCTTCAGCTTATTATACTCCTCAACAAGAAAACGATCACGAGTTAACACGACCCACACAAAATCACCAACTTCGAATAGGACCTGACGACGATGACTATCGGCCTGAAGCTTGTACTTGGCATTACTCTCTTAAATGACTAACTTCATGTGTTCATGGATTCCCTGAAGATGTGCCAACATCTCATCTGCTTTATGACTTATACGACCCACACGTGGAATAGGGGCTAAATCAAGTACCCTAGATGGATCCCGACCATAGACTATTGCAAATGGACTCATCCCTGTAGTTCTATTCTTTGACCTGTTATAGGCAAATTCTACCTGAGGTAACACCAAATCCCACTGCTTCAGCTTAGTATCAGCCGACTCTTTAACAGATTGCCCAAGCTTCGATTCACCACCTCGGTCTAACCATCCGTTTGGGAATGGTAGGCATTGGTAAAATTTAACCGTGTCCCCAATTTCTCCCACAAGCTTTTCCAGGAATGACTTATGAACTTAGTGTCACGATCATAAGTAATTGAATGAGGCACGCCATACAAACGCACAATCTATTTGAATTAAAGATGGGCAATCCGTGCAGAATACATTGTCTTCCGACATGCTATGAAATGGGTCATCTTTGAAAACCTGTCAAGCACAATAAAAATAGAATCTGAGGCCCGTTGGGTACGGGGCAGTCCCAATACAAAATACATACTGACCTCAACCCAAGGCGCTTCAGGCACTGGCAAAAGGGTGTAAAGACCCGCATTAGTAAGAGCCCCTTTGGACCGGTGGCACACATAACAACGTCCAACATGATGAGCCACGTCACTCTCAATTTGGGCTAATAATAGGTAGAGGAAACCAAAGCCAGTGTCTTATCTCGCTCAAAATGTCCCATATTATGAAGTTTACTAATAATATGCTGCCATAGTGAACAATCTGGAACACATAACAGTAATCCACGAAATAGGTAACCATTATGCAAAACAAAATCATGTCGTTGATTGTTATTTACCTCCTGAATTATCTTCCTAAAGGAAGGATCTGCAGCATACATATCTGAAAAAGTCTCAAATCCCACGACATTGGTGCTCATGGTGGTGAGAAGAAATGTACGATGACTCAATGCATCTGCAACATGATTCAGGCTTCCAGCTTGGTGCCTAAGTGAAAATGTGAACTCCTGCAAGAATGCCACCCACTTGACATGTTGTCTACTCAATTTATGTTGACCATTAATGTACTTCAGGGCCTCATGGTCAGTGATAAGAATAAACTCTCTATGTATCAGGTAATGACGCCAATGCTTTAAAGACTGAATTATGGCATAGAATTCGAGATCATAGGTAGAATGGTTCATCTTTGATCCTGATAGCTTCTCGCTGAAAAATGCCACTGGAGACCTCTCTTGGCTCAAAACACCACCAATGCCCACTCCAGATGCATCACAACTGACCTCAAATACCTTTTCAAAATCTGGAAGTGCCAACACTAGAACCTCTGTCATTCGCTGCTTGACCAACCGAAAGCTGGTTTCTACTTCTTTAGACCACTGGAAAGAATGTCCCTTTAGGCACTCTGTGATTGGGGCAATCAAAGTACTAAAGGTCTTGATGAACCAGCGGTAGAAGGATGCCAATCCATGGAAGCTTCTGACATCGTGCAACATTTTTAGCTTGGGCCACTCCAAGATTGTGTCTATTTTAGATTGATATGCAAGAACACCATTAGTAGACACAACAAAACCCAGAAAGGTAACAGAAATATTGAAGAAAGAACACTTATTATGATTAACGAATAGGCATTTCGTCCTCAACACATCAAAAACTGCACGAAGATGATCAAAGTGAGATGCCCACGTCGGGCTGTAGATGAGGATATCATCAAAGTAGACTACTACAAACTTCCCCATGAAAGGCCATAACACCTTATGCATAAACCTCATAAAAGTACTGGGTGCATTGGACAGCCCAAAATGCATGACCATCCACTCATACAAACCATGCTGCGTCTTAAACGCCGTCTTCCACTAATCTCCCAGCCGTATTCTGATCTGGTGATATCAACTCTTAAGGTCAATTTTTGGGAAAACCTTAGAACCGGGTAACTGATCCAACATATCATCCAAATAGGGAATCGAAAACATGTACTTCACTGTAATCCTGTTGATTGTTCTGCTATTAACACACATATACCAAGAATCGTCCTTCTTTAGCACTAGTAGAGCAGGAACTGCACATGGGCTCATGCTCTCACAAATGTAGCCCCTCTCCAACAACTCCACCAATTGTCGCTACAATTCTTCACCTTCTTTGGGACTAAGGTGATAAACTGGTCGATTAGGCATACTCGACCCTAGAACAAGGTCAATCTGATGTTGAATATCCCTCAACATCGAAATCCTGCTGCGCCGCTAGACAGTGAGTTAATTCCGCAATTTGCCTCTGTAAGTCTTCAATCATCACATCCTGAACGTTACGATCTCGGTGTGGGACTTTCTCATTCGGAACCTGCCCTCAACGACCACCAACCATGATAGGACTGATGAAATCTTTCGCCCAAGAAGATGCAGAAGCTCTGATACAAACTGACGCCGAACATAATAGTGATTATTCTACATGCTGAAATTAATTGACAAATATAGGGAATAATGCAAGAGAAACACCAAGAAAAACTATAAAATTCTTTATTATTCAAGAACTAAATGAAAAATAACCTACAAGTCGGGTTATATAGCTAAATATTTGAAATTAGTAAAATTTTACCAAAAATGTTAAATTCTAATATTCATAATAAAATAAAATATTTAATAAGAGAAATAATATCTCTAAAATCTGGCTCAAATCGAGCTCCTATTCGAGTTTGTTTAACCATCTAAGATCTAATTAAAAGTGACTTGTTGCTTTAATTAGTATAATTTTGCACGTAAAGTCGAACTTAGTTAGTAAATCGTGTATCTTTCAATTGGTATCAGAGCCTAATTTTGATTCATGGCCTTAATTTGTCTAGATGAGTAGTTATTCCGCCCTATTTTGATGACAATAATTATGCTTATTGGAAAGTTAGAATGAGAGCTTTCCGAAAATCTATGGATGAGCAAATTTGGTTTGTGTGTTTGATTTTTGTTTTGTTTTGTATGTAGCGCATTCATTTAAAAATTAAAATTTGAAAAATATGTGCAGAAGATCGTGAGACTGCTACAACATATCTGACGTCGGACGGAATCGTGATTATTCTGTAGGCTGGAATCAATTGACAAATATAGGGAATAATGCAAGAGAAACACCAAGAGAAACTATAAAATTCTTTATTATTCAACAGCTAAATGAAAAATAACGCACAAGCCGGGTTATATAACTAAATATTGGTAAATTAGTGGAATTTTACCAAAAATGGTAAATTCTAATATTCAGACTAAAATAAAATACTTAATAAGAGAAATAATATCCCTAAAATCTGACTCAAATCGAGCTCCTATTCTATGTCAAAAAGGCAACCGAAATATTACTATAAATGGTAAAAAATAACTTAAATTGATGAGTTAGAAAGGAGAATGGCTGAATTTGAGTTCGAAATCGATACTCACCGAGCAAAGCTTCATGACTACGTCGTGCGCACCGAAAAGACCTTTTCAGATTGGGGTCATGGGCATGATTCTGATAACCGTAACAAAAGTTATGGCCAAAATACCGAAACATGCCCAAAGATGGCCCCAATTAGAAAATATCAAATTATTTGTCAATTTTGCGCTAATCCGCCAACTCGTGGTATTTCAGCGCCATTAACATACTATCAGACAGCTTGACATCATCTGACTCGGATCCTCCTGCATCATTATCTTGGGAGAAGGTTGTGAGTCTGTAAGTACAACAAAACTGGAAGCTAAGGAGGTAGATCAGGAGGTCTACTGGGGTAACTGGATAGTATCTACGGTAGCAGATCGCAAGGCTAGAATGAGCAACAAATCTTAGAGTTGCAGGGTTTACAACGACTAGTGGAATTAGGTTGGAATTGAACTGTAACCCACATTGTCTATAATGGAAGTAACTGATTTGGTCCCGAAGTTTTTACCCAGTTGAGTTTCTACGCCATCAAATTTTGTGTTATTTTCTGTTTTCTTATTACAAACTGCGATAATTCAACTTTGGATAATTGAATTGTTTGTTTAACCATATAGAACCTAATTAAAAGTCACTTGTTGCTTTAATTAGTATAATTCCGCACGTAAGGTCGAACTTAGTTAGGAAATCGTGTATCTTTAAATTGGTATCAGAGCCTAATTTTGATTCCTGGCCTTAATTTGTCTAGATGAGTAGTTCATTATCTGTTCCTCCCTATTTTGATAGCAATAATTATGCTTATTGGAAAGTTAGAATGAGAGCTTTCCGAAAATCTATGGATGAGCAAATTTGGTTTGTGTGTTTGATTTTTGTTTTGTTTTGTGTGTGGCCCATTCATTTAAAAAATAAAATTTTGAAAAATAAAAAATAAATTGATGGAATGATGACTTTATTACAGCATAATATATGACTCACATAAACTTGCATTTTGTGATCATGTATGAATCTAATTGATGAGCTGTAGCATAGTTTCCATTACTTGCTTGGGTTGATATGGAGTATTTAGTACATGTGTCTTTATGTACCATCTGCATTGTACACACTATGATATTGTTAGTGAGACTCTACCGCGTGTGTGAGATTTGGGATGACAGTCACATGTTAGTAAGGTGACTTTGAACATGAATTGACCTCATTTATTAGACCTAAACTCAAATTTATCCCTTATTATAAAAAAAACTCAATATCTTATTTTCTTCTTTGAAGCCTATTTGACTTGAAGAATTAAGCCTACAGTATTTCTCATAACCTAGTGCATATGGTCAATTGACTTGGGTTAACCAGTCCAAATCTCGTTACAGGAGTCATTTTAGTCGCTTAATGAAAAAGAATCTGCACTTAAGATGTGAAAAATAATTATGAGCTTAAAATATAGAAAAATATGAAAAATTGTATATGCTCAAAGTCGGGGGAGAAAAGAAAATATTTATGCAAAATGAATGTTTAGGTTCTACTGTTCTTTATGGTTTGACTTTCATAAGTAGAGAAATACACTTATTGGCAGTAATGTTTAGTACGTCATTTCTCACAAAATTAAGGTTTGGAGTCCTACTTACAAAGGATTGGTGACACTTTACACACATGGATCGCTTATACAATTTACTCCATGTTAACTTGAATTGATTCTGTGGGAAGATTTACTACATTGATTATATTTATGTATGCTAACAACTGTATTTTTGAGTGATTATATGTTAAAGTTTTTTTAATATATCCCTTCGTCATTTGTGACAAAAAGTGGGATAGAGAATTTAGAGAATATATATATAGAGGAGCAAAATTATTATGCTTTTTACATTTTATGTTTGAGGGGTCATTAGGGAGAGATATAGATACACTTTCCTATTACATAAACATATTCAGAGTTTGCAGTAGGAGGGAGAATGTGCATTGCATATCGTATGCATAGCTGTTTGAGTTTTTTATATTTTTGTGATGCTAATGTTTTTATTGATGTTTGGATTAACATTAATGTTATGTCTCAATCTAACTAATTTTGGCATCATATATTTAATTGCTATATTTCGTGTATCACGTGTTTTTACATTGGGTATCTGAGTTGTGGATTTCAGGAAATAGATTTAACAATGAATGCAAGAGACATCGGTTTGATGAAGTTTGGGTAGTTTAGATTTTTTTTGTTTCCTCGACTTATGGTATAGTTTTGTCACATAATGTCAAAGGGAGAGTTTGTTAGGTTTTTAGTATAGGCGATTATGTGGACAAACGGACTAATTTATAACGTGTTTTGAAATTTAAGGACCAAGGGTGCAATTTGTATAAATTGGGTTTTAAGGTTTAGGGTTCGAGCATGAAAAAATGAGAAACACAGCACCGCACCATCACTGGTCTATCGCCTGGACACTGCTAGAGCGACTAAAACAGAATGGTTGTCACTCGGCTCTCCCTCGAGCGAGAGGTCGTCGCTCGCCTGTCGTCAAGATTTCACTCGAGCAACAAGTTGTTTCGAAAAATCCTAATTCATGATTTTAAACATATTTTTCCAACTCATTCAACATAATTCTCTTCTCCTATAAATACCCAAGATATTGGACGAATTTGGTATAGTTGCTCATTATATTACTTCTTCCTATCATCATTTGAAGATCCAAGATATTTTTACATTGATTATATCCTTTGATTCTTGATATCATACAACCACTTGTTAGGAAAAACATCAAATCTTTAAATCAAAACACCACCTACTTCTTATTGGTCATAAGAAGGCACTTTCTAAGTTGGACTTTGGAAGCTTCTAGAGGTTGGACTGCAAGCGCAAGAAGAAGAATATGAATTCATGGGTATCCACTTGGAGAAGACGTGTGCAGAAGATCGTGAGATTGCTACAACATATCTGACGTCGGACAGAATAGTGATTATTCTGCAGGCTGAAATCAATTGACAAATATAGGGAATAATGCAGAGAAACACCAAGAGAAATTATAAAATTCTTTATTATTCAACAGCTAAATGAAAAATAATCCACAAGCCGGGATATATAGCTAAATATTTGAAATTAGTGGAATTTTACCAAAAATGTTAAATTCTAATATTCATACTAAAATAAAATAATTAATAAGAGAAATAATATCATTAAAATTCAGCTCAAATCGAGTTCTTATTCTATGTCAAAAAGGCAACTGAGATATTACTATAAATGACAAAAAAATAACTTAAATTCATGATTCGGAAAGGAAAACGGCTGAATTTGGGTTCAAAACACATCGAGCAAAGCTTCATGACCATGTCGTGCACACTGAAAAGGCCTTTTCGAATTTTGGTCATGGGCGTGATTCTGACAACCGTAGCAAAAGTTATGGCCAAAATACTGAAACATGCCCAAAGATGGCCTCAATTAGGAAATATCCAATTATTTTCCAATTTTGCGCTGATCCGCCAACTCATGGTATTTCAGCGCCATTAACGTACTATCAGACAGCTCGACCTCGTCTGACTCGGATCCTCCTGCGTCAATATCTTGGGAGAAGGTTGTGAGTCTTAAGTACATCAGAACTTGGAAGCTACAGGAGGTAGATCAGGGGGTATAGTAAGGTAACTGGATAGTATCTACGGTAGCAAATCGCAAGGCTGGAATGAGCAACAGATCTTGGAGTTACAAGGTTTACAACGGCTAGTGGAACTAGTTTGGAATTGAACTGTAACTCACATTGTCTATAGTGGAGGTAACTGACTTGGTATCGGAGTTTTTACCCAGTTGAGTTTCTACGTCATCAAATTTTGTGTTATTTACTGTTTTCTTATTACAAACTACAGTAATTCAACTTTGGATAATTGAATTATTTTTTTAACCTTCTAGAACCTAATTAAAAGTGACTTGTTGCTTTAATTAGTATAATTTCGCATGTAAGGTCGAACTTAGTAAATCACGTATCTTTTAGCAACAAGAAAACACTCATACAAATTGGGCTGGTAGTGTTACTGATAAAAGATCAACTTTTGGCTATTGCACTTTGTTATTGGAAATTTAGTAACATGACGCAGCAAGAAACAAAATGTGGTGGCAAGGAGTGGTGCAGAGATAGAATTTAGAGTTGTTGCTCATGAAATTTATGAAGCTCTATGGATCGAAAGGTTGCTAGAAGAATTAAAGGTTACTAATTCACTACCAATGAAATTATATTGTGACAATAAAGTTGCAATAGCTATTGCTCACAACTCAATTCTTCATGATAGAACAAAACATGTGGAAGTAGACAAGCATTTTATTAAAGGGAAAATAGATGAAGAAGTAATATGTCTGCCATATATTTCGACAGTTGAGCAAGTAACGGATATACTAACAAAGGGGCTACAAAAAAAACAGTTTGAAAACCTCATTCGCAAGCTGGCCATGCAAGATATCTTTAAGCCAGCTTGAGGGGTAGTGTTGAAAAGTTTCATATTTCTCTAAGAGAATCTCAATTGTAAATGTATGAATATCCCAGGATATTTAGTTTTCTTAGAAGTTGGCATTTTTTATTCTTTTCTTTCCTTCTATACTTCCGCTGTAACTCTATTTACATAGACATGTACCTATGTTAAGATTAATGAAAATTAGTTTTCCACAAGTGGTTCTTTCATTCTAGAAATCCACTATCATATAGACTGTTATTTGTAACCATTGCTTACAAATAGCATTATTCAAAACAAAAATTGAAATTTGAAGGCTAATCACAAAATAAAAATTGAAATTTGAAGGTAAATTAAAGACT
Organism: Fraxinus excelsior; assembly: GCA_019097785.1. Lineage (NCBI taxonomy): Eukaryota > Viridiplantae > Streptophyta > Magnoliopsida > Lamiales > Oleaceae > Fraxinus > Fraxinus excelsior. The sequence goes on from CM032623.1 coordinate 39,169,217, forward strand.
TCATGGTCTAAATAACATCTTTGAGTATCTCGGTTCATGACAAGAATCTCGACAATGGTGGTGATGTTTGACTTGATTGATATGCGTCGAGAGTCCAATATTGGAAATTGTTTGGGAAACTCAATTTGATTAGTTAACATAATTGGTAGCCTATTTCAGTAAAAATCTGTTAAGGCACTGAACTTACATGAGTCAATTTTGTTTTTAAATTTGAACTTATTTTTTTTATAATTTATTTTTATTTTCCAATTCGTTAGTCATTAATTGCATCATGCTATATTTATCTATGTGCAACTTATAATTATTTGAAAGAAAAAGAATGGAAGAAATAGAATTTTTAATTTCTTTAGGCCACTACTTGAAATTGAAATGAAAAATCATTAAAACTTGATTGAAAGTCCTTTTTCTTCTTTTGGGCTCCATTTGGGTCAATTGTGTCTTTTTGGAATCCAATTTGTAGCCCATTGGGCTTCCAACTGAAGAATAATATGATATCGAGTAGGAAAACCCAATTTACTCATCCATTTAACATTGAGAAGTCTACAATGTGGAGTTAAATACAACCTTCGACTGATGAAACAAACACTAAGTGAGTTCCAAATCAATTAATAACAATGAAATCAAAATACTATGAATTAAGATAAACACTTTTCCTTCAATATCACAAAGATTGGCACCAAAATGGATTGGACATGACTCAGATCAATAACCCAATAACACACAAGCAGCTCCACAAGAAAGAACCAAGAATCCCACTCAAAACCATGAAGGAAAAACCTACTAGAATCACGCAGAAACCATCGCACACGGAGGTAGCAAAGGGCAACGGCAAGAAAGGGAAATGGCTGAACAACAGGAAAAATCGAGCAGAACAGGGGCAAAGCCAGTAGCCAAGACATTGACCAGGTGGGGTGAAAAAGTGTCACAAAGGAACCGCACGAAGGAGGCGGCAAAGTGTCACAGAGAAGCAACCGAAAATCTCACCAAAAGGGGCTAAAGGCTAAACTGTGTGTACATATGTATTATACATATCACAAAGGGGACCATGTATATATACTCAGGAGCAGAGCCCAGTATGCTCCAGTGTGGGCACAGGCCCACACTAAACTTCTGGGCTCGAATATTTGGACTCGATTTTTATTTTTATTTTAGTTATACCCAGGCCCCAGTGTCCATGGCCCAGCCCAATAAAAAACTTGTAAACATTTTTTCTCCTTCCCACCCAGGTCCAGACAGCTCCATTCCATTTCATCCCCATATCGACAAATCCTACCATTCTTCTCCCATTCTCCATTTGCACAGCCGCAGCCTACGAAAGTCGATACGTGTACAGTGAGTCGGTGACGGATGGTGCATCATCCAGAATTCCAAATTTTAGTCCAGTTGAACAGAAAAGGCCTCTCTCGCTGCCTCGCAGACTGCTCCATTTCAGTCCGTGAGTCCGTAACCCGTCTGCTCCAACTCCAAGTGTCACGGGTTGCAGCTTTGCTTAAGCCCCGTGTTGTAAATAGTTTATTTAATTCATAAAATAGTTATAAAATAGAAAAGAAAAAGTATGATTCTAAAGCCAAAAGACGTCTACTCCCGTCATTTGAGTTTTTGTTCCGAAATCTATTATAGGGGGTATTAATCTTTCAAACATTTTCAAGCTTATTTGTGTTTTCCCCCTACACTAGCCAGTGTAATTTCCTGTTTTCGTCTATTGTAATTTTCAGCTTTCTAGCAATCAATGAAGATGTTATTTCCATTGTGTTCAATTTCATGTTACAAGCTTTCTTAAAATTGTAATCAAATTTACTTTCGTCCCGACACGATCGAGAAAAGGCGGAAGGTAGTCTAGCGGAGCAGACTACTGCCGCACGATGTCCCTTTCTGTGCTAAGAAGAAAGGTAACCCGTGAAAGTTGGTATTAGATATGCTGCTCGAGATCTCGTTAAGAAAGCTATGAAAATTGATCCAAATTCCTCGAACACCATAGAGATGGTAGATGTTCAAAAGAGGAACACTCGACAGCATTTGGAGGCGCTTGAGGTGACAACACTAGGTTGTGTTTTGCCATTGAGAACCTCGGGGATAAAACCGAGGCGGCACAGATGGAAAATCAAGAATTACGCATCCAACTGGATGAATGCCAAGAGGCATGCGCAGCTATGACTGAAGTTGTTGCTATCATACCTGAGTTGCAGGATGAGATGTGAGCGTTGAGAGCTCAATTACTAGTGCTTCAACGCGCGATTGGCAACGGGCAAACCATCGCATAAGAGCCGGTGCATATGCTCAGAATTCCAGAACCGTGTACCTATGGAGGTGCACGCGATGCTAAAGAAGTTGAGAACTTCTTGTTCGATATGGAACTATACTTTCTTGCGGCTTCGATTAAGGACGAAGCGAGAAAGGTCACAACTGCTACCATGTATCTAGGTGGAGATGCAAAGCTATGGTGGCGAACGAAGTACATTGATATTCAGGCCAACAGGGTCCGAATTGATTCTTAGGATCTTCTCAATGAAGATATCAGATCTCAGTTTTTCCCAGAGAATGTGGAATACGAAGCACGTTGAGCCTTACGAGAACTGAAACACACAAGCTCCATCAAGGAGTACGTGAAAGCCTTTTCGGGACATATGCTAAATATTCAAGATATGTCGGAAAAGGATAAGCTATTCACCTTCATGGAAGGGTTGAAACCGTGGATGCGCACGAAACTTCTGAGACAAAAGGTCACTGATTTGAGCGCGACTATAGGAGTTGCCGAATGTGCAAGTGACTATCAACCTGAATCGAGAGAGGATCGATCTTCAGGAAATAGTCAGTCTGTTGGAGGTGGAAATAGAACTTATAGACCTAGCTCGAACTCAAATGGGGGAGAGCGTTACTCTCAAAATCGAGAAAGAGCCTATCACGGCACTCGTCGGAGTAACTTCAAGGGAACTATCAAAGCAACCGTTAAGGAAACTATAACGGTAACAGCAGTGACGACTGGAATAAAGGAAAACAAAGGAAGGCAAGTCTGATGCCTCCCCTAAGTTGATGTGCTATCTATGTGAAGGACCATATATGGTGGCAGAGTGTCCTCAGAAACGAATGGTTAATGCATATTGTCAACTAGTTGGTGGTGGATCGAGTTAAAGCAAGATGCCCCACAAGATAGTTGTCATAGCGAAACCAGTTCCGACGGGGGTGAGGATGTAGTTGGTGCATTCTTGCATTGGTGCAATACAAAAGGGGTGTCGGTCCCTCAAAAGAGCCAAAGATGAAAGAATCGAAGGCTCACATTGCAAGGTGAAAGACCTAATGTACATTATGTGAAGATCAATGGAAAGCCAATTAGGGCTATGGTAGATACGGGTGCTACCCACAACTACCTCGCAAGTTCCGAAGTGGATCGACTCAGACTTGTTTTGGAGAAGAGTGATAGAAAGGTCAAAGCCATCAACTCCAATGCTCAACCAATAACTGGAGTAGCGAAATCTGTGTTGCTGAAAGTGGGCCACTTTGAGGGAAGGACAAACTTGTCTGCGATTCAGATGGATGACTTCAAGCTTATTTTGGGATTGAAATTTGTTCAAGATACTAAGACAGCAGTGTTACCGTATCTCAATTCACTAATGATGATAGGAAGCAAACCGTGTGTTATCCCTACGCAAGCTGGGAAGAGAGGCAAGAAGAGTATCTCGGCCATGCAATCTAGCAAGGGTTTCAAGAGAAATGAACCCTCATTTTTGTGCACTCTTCGCTCAGATGAGATCGAAGAGGCAATAGATCCTATTCGAAAGCCTGACGGAAGGCTTATGAAGGAACTTGATGAAAGCATACCGGATGAGTTACCAAAGAAATTACCACCAAGGAGGGCAATTAATCGTGAGATTGAACTTGTTC